>OY856413.1:757220055-757275055 GCA_963693085.1 Alisma plantago-aquatica
ATTTGTGTGTGCATTGTTTCCTATTGTTAATCGGTCTGCATACTGAGTCACACTCTCCTTTCCATAGGTAAATTAATGCTCTTCTTCCTATTTCGTGTCAAATGTAACTCATGGTTTTCCCATTTACCATGTAATAAGAAATAAGCTAGTTTTAATTAATGTTTCGACGAGAGATGACGATCTACACAAGACGAAATGATCGGCTTGTGAGATGACCCGATCGACTAGAGGATCGAGGAGTCCAGACGATAGGAGGAGGAACTGACTGACTGGTGGCCCAACCGATCTCAAGGAGGTGTCCAGACGATGCTTGGACCTGAGAACTAGAAGACTGTTTTAGAAGAGCCCAACCGAGTGACCAGGAGGCGAGCCGACCAGTTCAAGAGTTGAACCGGTCAACCTAGAATGGTTCAAGCACATATGTTCATCTACAAAAAGTTGCATATGATGTGGACCATAGGTGGTAGTAATTCCTTGTGGGTCCAAGGAATTACATTAGCATGGCCATAATTATCGCTTTTGTGTTTTATTTATTTCTTGTTCTCATTTGTGGTTATAGCATGTATATGATACGTACTATATATGTGGTGATTGGATAAAGTATATGTATTTATAAACACTCCCTCAATTATAATATCAAGTCTTAGATGCTTTTCAAAAGTGGCCCAAATGAAAAGATTGATCGACTAAGTGTAGGTTCTACCTCTACGGGGTGCACCGTCTATCTCATGGAAGTATGTCGGTAATAGTGTAGGTTTTGCCTCCGCAAGGTGCATTATTATCATGTCAGCTTTTGGGTCAGGCTTGACTGGTGATTCTCAGAGTGTCTGGACCCAAAAGTATGCAGATGATCATGATAAGGAGTTGTGCATATCATCTATCCGGGAGTTGCATATGATGCAATTATCATGATTGCCTACCTTGATAATTGACTATGAATGTAGGTGTAGGCCGAGTAATAGTTGAATTATTTTGGATCTTGGCCCACCAGAATATTGTATGCTACAATATTCCAAATTGTTATTGAGGGCTATAAATTCAAATAAAATTGTGGGAGCGGTAGTTAAATAAATACCTATTCATATCATCAAATTATCAAATCAAACCAAATAAAAAATGTTTTGAAAATTTGCAATATTTCTTTGTAGAATCAAATGTCAAACACAAACACGTTCAAATTGCAATTAGTCCTTGAAAAGAATGAAATTGGATAAAGTTCCATGATTGGTTAGGGACTTTGAGAAATGTTCTCATCAATGAGAAAAAGCTCTATGTCCTTGATAGACCAATGCCAGAGGAACCCACTCAAAATGCTCCTAAGTCAAAATGGATGCTTATTGAAATCATACCAATGATGGCATAGACATTTTGAATACCTAATTCTATGTTTTATGAACTATGAGTTGCAATGAACAACACAAATACATGGACATTTTTGAGATGGTAACATATCTTAAGAATCATGTAAAGCAAAGAAGCTATAATGTCTCCAAAGCACTAATTTGAGTGCAAACTGACAAAGGGTGGTCCAATAGAACCCCATGTATTTAATATGATTGGACATGTGGAATGATTGGGATTTCTCTTAGGTTAAGAGTTGACCATGAATATTATTATGAAAGCATTGCATGAATCATATAGGCAGTTTATCACATGCTTGGCATGTTGATGCTAATGCAAGGAAGAAGAAGGACAAATCTGTGATGGTGATCAGCGGAAGTGAGTCCTAGCACAAAAGCAAGGCTAAGAAGTGTTCTGAGGCTAAGCTAAAGGCCAAGTCTCCTGCAATCAATACATGAAGAAGGGTAAGTGTAAAAGGAATATATCCTTTCTACTTAAAGGATAAAGAAAACAAAGTGCCACCATTGTCACTTGTTTGGACATTGGAAATGAATTATCCTCTTCATAGAGGATCTTAGGAAGAAGATGGAGATAGAGATCTCTACTTTAGGACCTGAGAAGAAGTAAGCTACAACTGTGCGGAACAAGGGTTGCTTCCTTTATAGTTGGGAGTTGTCATTCATGGGCACATAATATAATTAGAGAATTGTTGTTGTGTACTTTCCAAACATCATATGTTTTGTATGATAAGAACATTATGATCCTGTATGGCAATGCCCTATGTCTCACAAACTATACTTGATAGTTGTAGAGACAAATGTGTATGACACATATATTGAATGACTTGATAACTCAAACAGTGAATACCTATAACATTTTCATCTAGAATAGATAAATGGGAAATGCCTATCTAGAATCCATATGATGGCTATCTAGACTCTTTTGGTTATTGAACCAATAGAAACATGTATGTCTTACTTGTTGTGCAATATGACAAAAGGATCTTCACTAGATATAGTGGGAGATCAACTATTCCATTAGGACTAGTACATACTGATGTATAGAGACCTTTTAGAATGAATGCTAAAGGTAGTTACAAGTACCTCATTACATTAACTAATGTGATCAATAGATATTTTTATTTAATAAAATACAAGTACAAATCTCTTGAAGTGCTCAAGGAGATTATGAATGAAGTATGTAACTAAATTGGTAAGTATTAAGATACCTCAATATGATCGATGTTGAAATATAATTTGAGGACCTTCTGGGAGATCATGATCGTGTATCATAATGAACTCCACCTGAAACATACTAATGTGTCAAAAAAAAGGTATCTCACCTTGTTATGTCATGGTGAGATTATCAATAAAATCTAGCTAATCTTACAATTGCCTTTGGGCACATGCTTAAACACTAAACAATGTACCGTCTAAAATGGTTCAAAAGACATCATATAAGATATGGGATGGGAAGTGTCTCAATGAGTATTTTGCAGTGGTTGGGACTGAAAGCTTGTATAAGAAAATAGTTTCTTAAAAGTCTTTATCTACAAATCACATGACTGTTATCTTGTCAAATACTACTTATATTCCAGCCCGAGAACAAAGTGTTTATTGCTAGGATGGCTGAATTCCTAAAGGGAACTTAGTTCCAAAGAAATCAGTGGGAGTAAAAGTAAAACTTATAATGTTTGAGACAAATAAGAAAATAATGAACCTAAAGAGGTGCAAAAAGGAACAAGGAGAATCACAAACTATTGTGGAATCTCAAGTTCCTTATGTAAACATAGAACTCATAGTTTTAGTAGAACGCCTTGAGTTTGAAAGATTATGATATCTTATAACTCAAGAAGGTGGTAACTTGGTCATACGATGAGTCAACTACCTACCTATAAACTATTGAGGAATCGAATTCTAAAAAATGGCTTGAGGTCATGAGATCTATGATGGAAGCCATGTAAACCAAGAAGGTATGACCTTGTTGGATCCACCTGAAGGGGTAAAACCCACAGGGTGCATTTGGGTCTTTGTAAGAAGACCAACATGGAAGGGTAGATTAGTTGCAAAGAGTCTCATAGTTCAAGTTGTTGAGCGTGATGAAGCCTTTCCCCTGTTATCATGGTTAAATCCATCTGGATCATGCTTGTTATTGCAGCTTATTATGACTGTGAGATTGGCACATGGATGTTAAAACTGCATTCCTTAATTGGAATAATGAAGAGGATGTGTATGTGACACAACGTAATGGTTTTATATATCCATTGACGCAAATAAAGTCTATAAGGTAAAAAGGTCAATATGAGGATTGAAGCAAGCATCTCAAAGTTGGAATCTTTGATTTGGCAAGACAGTAAAAGGGTTAGACTTGATTCAGAATGAATATGGAATATGTGATTACAAAATATTTAGTGGGAGCATATTGATATTCCATATAATGATGCAAAATAACATCCTTATCCTATAAATGTTAAAACATGGCTAGGAAAGTACATTCTATATGAAGGGTTTAGGCAAAGAACCCTATGTGATAGGGATTGAGGTCTATAATGATAGATCTGTAAAGATTCTTGACCTAAGTAAAAGCACATACATTGATAAGATCTTAAAGGGTTTGGTATGCAAGACTCAGTGAGAGAAAAGTTGACCATGTCCCATGAAGTTAGTCTTTCAAGAGCCTAGTGTCCTAGTTCTTATGAAGAATAGGGACATATGGATAGATGACATATGCATTTATTTATCTTGAGTGCAATCTAATGTACTTATCCCATTATCTCGTATGTATTGGACATGACAAGAAGATATCTAGTAATCCCGTATGTATTGAATATGAATAAAGGATATTAAGTCATCTCAAATGTATTGACATGATGAGAGGACATATATATACCTACCTAGCAATCTTGTATGTATTGGACACGACAAGAGGGTATATGTCAGATATCAGTAAGAGTCATTGGAATACCATAATGAACATCCTTATGTGCTTATGAAGCACTTAAAAGATTGGTTCCTTGGTTATGGTAATGAGGAAGAGTTGGATGTAAAGGGTTACTATCACGCCCGCATCCCACGATTACCACTAATCATGATATTAGGGCATAAGTTCGAGGATTACACTTAATACAAAGTTCACTCCCTTTTTTTTCTTTATTTCATTTCAAACTCTTTGTTTTCTCATATCCAATCACATAAATAAACTTTACAAGAGAATTAAACTTTTATTTCTCTAATATGATCTCAACATTAATGATACACATCCATACATTCATTTTGTTTCACACACTTCCATGTACATACGACATGATAAACAGATACATTCTCTCTTATTAAGGAAACAAAGATACAAAACATCATTTACAGCTCTCTCACTTCTATACAAGGACCTAGAGTAATAGGGACCGACGAAACTTAACTAATCTCATACATAACTCATGTGGTAGATCTACTCTGATGCTTTGACATTCTTCAAGTTCATGTGGATTCCCTAAAAAAATTGAGAGTAGAGGGATGAGCCTACTCGCTCAGTGAATGAGTACTTCAAAGAAACAGTTTAAAGCACTTATATCATTATAGATATATTGTTGAGCAACTGATATCAATTATAACAATAGTAAGATTTATTGATTATAATCATTGACAATCATAAATATGGAAAGATACTCTAGATATCTACAAGAGTGAATCAATATATGAACATGCTTGATTGATTATAAAGATAACTAATAACTCAGAAACATACAAAGGATAATTGAATAACTGCACACACTTGTTTAACCTCTCATTCATCTTATTATGCCCTGAACCCACATGAGGTGTACCACAATATGTGAAAGAATCGTAGCAAGCTATGATCTCACTATACAAGGATTAGAAGCATGCCCAGGTTCCTAATCCTATCTCTTGAGTAAGACCCTATCTATAGTGGGCCTCGACACGTCTGCCTCTCAATGGCTAATAAGAGTGGTTGGATATCTCAGACTCCACCGCTCAACCTGGGTACTCAGGCAGTGAGTCAAATCCCTCAGGCTTATTGTGTATCAGTGGACCTACTGACCACTGATCACTCAACATGTAACACAGGTACCACCGACATCCCCAGTTGGTGTTGGGTACCACACAACTGTAAGGAGTCTGCCCTACTGGTCAAGACTCCCACACCCTACTAGTGTGCTCTAGCTTACCTCGATCTAGACTACCTCCAGTCGGGAAACTGTTTCCTCCTCACAGTGCAAGCCTCATCCTGTGAGGATTCTACAGTGTTCAGGGCATCTACATGTCTAATTCACTCTTTAAATTCACAATTCAATCATCACATCAATGTATCTTTGTTCAACTTTGTAAACCGTTTATTTCATAAACCATCTAATAACATGTACCACAACTAAACTATTAAGCATCACCACATCTCATGTTGAGAAACATTGAAATCACAATACTTGTTTCATTGAACACCCTATCATTAGGGTTTTATTTACCTCATTCACTTATCACATAACTCACATAAGGATTGAATACATCATAACATCATTCAATAAGAATTGCTCTCAGCAGTTCACATATAATTGAATATATATATATATATATATATATATGTATATATATATATATGTGAAACCCTGTAACAAACTGAACTAGGGTTTCCATGCCAAATGAAATGCAAGATCTTATCTGACATATATGTATTACGCATACAAATAAAACAATCATGTATAACCAAGGAGATTCAACTAGGCAACTTCTTTATTCAATTATACAACAATTTTAGTCATAGGCAAAAATCTTAGATTTTAGTATATTCATGTAACCTCTACAATTACTTTAAAATTTCTCATTTAGATGGATTGCAATCATTTCTAACATAATTTCATAATCTGAAATTCATCACAATATTGAAATAATCGATTTCATACCATCTTGCAAAAGCTAGATCAAAAAGGTAACTTAGGGTTTGTACTCGCATACTAAGCAATTGAAGATATTTGATGATTTAACTCATTTTCGCATAATCTACTATTTAAAGGAAGTACCCACTCACCCTAAGGTGTGAAAACACCTTAAAAACGTAACCCATCTCTGAAGATCTCGAATCCGTATCTAAATCCTAGCAAAATCTATGGTTTCTTCTTCCTTTTAACCCTAAACGAGATCTGTTGTAGGTAGAAGAAGAAGACCAAAGGTTAAACCAAACCTCAAATTCATTGGATCAGGGATTCCAAGCAAGGAGAAATGGAAAGAAGGAACAATCAAGGGTCATATCTACTTACCAAGTCGAATCTGTAACAACCCTTTTTGATTTCTGCTATTCTTAACGTTCTTATCCAAAAATTGCCCTATGTATCACCTTCCAGATCGCACTCTCATAGAGAAACTTGCCTGGGAAGATAGAGGATTGAATCGTGGTTCCAACACACTTTGTTTCATTTAAAATGGATACGTATAGCTCGAGATAAGATCGTTTTACGATTTGCTATCATGGGCGGAGTCGGCCGCTGTCGCGGTGTCAACGTAGTGTCACGGGTCGAGGTGTAGACCATGGTCGCAGTGTCGATGTAGCATCGGTCACAGTGTCGACACAGTGTCGTAGGTCACGGTGTAGATCGCGGTTGCAGTGTTGACGCATCGTCGGTCGTGGTGTCGACGTAGTGTCACGGGTCGCGGTCATCTGTATATGTTTACTAAAAAGGGCATAACTTTCTAATTTAAACTCCAATTTGGTTCATTCTTTTTTATTGAATTCATAATTGAATTCAAAACAATATTACAATATTATTCTGATAATATTCTCAATTGAAAAATCATTTATTAATTATTTCCTTCAATGTCATTAACTCTCTTCTTGCACACATGTATGGGTTAGTGCTATATTATCCCCAACTCGGATCTTTATAGTATGCTTAAGTCATGATTATGAATTTCCCAAACAAGTATTTAAGGTTACCAAAGTTAAGATAAAGCACAACATATAATATTACTAACAAAAGTATGCCAGACATTAAGATTATCTTAAAACTCTAGGATTACCAACAAAGCTAGGAACGGGTTGTAACAGTTACTCCCATGCAAGCTTCCAAATGGACAAAATGATTGCAATAGTATTTGACATTAAACTAAAATTGTAAGCTAGAAAAAGTTCTAATCTTATGATAGTTATTCAAATCTACAAAAGAAGCCAACTATCTCTGTGTTATAAGAACAACATATTATATTATATGGATCAAGAAGTTCATATGGGTGAACTTATGTGAGATTCCACACCATTGATGACATAGTAAAAATATTGGTGACAATAATGTAGCTACTAGTTAGGTTGGGAATCTCAGATAGCATACTACAACACTTCCATCTCATACAAATAGTCATAGAACTAAGAGATGTGAAAATTGCAAATATCAACTTAAGGAAAATGTTGCTAAATCCACAATAAAAGCACTTGTGCAGTAGAAGCATGAAGGTCATGTTAGGTCACTTATGATGAAATCTGTGGGTGATTGGTTCTAAGTGAAAATGGGAGTCTGTTGGTATGTATGTCCAGAGAGAATCATATGATGATTGGGATATGGAATTAGATTCCTGATTTGATAATAATAAAGGCAAGATTCCAATTTATTTTGTATATTCAGTTATAAGATAATGAATTACATAATAAATGTCTAGAGAATGATATTACCCAATGATGTATGTGTTCAAGTACGTGACTTAGAAGAATGAGATCATATGGATTTTAAGAGTATATACATTCACATTATTTCCCTGATCAATTGTTATTGTGGAAGGTAGATAGACAACAATAACAAATAAGATCAGAGTGTGGGTTGGTTGATGACTAAATCTCATTAGTCATGATATGGAAATATCAAACCAAGCACATAGATACATGTAAGGAAATAGTGTATCAGACAGACCCACCATGAGACTGACACATGGAAGCCATCATCATGTAAGTCATAGTCAGGTCTCACAGTGATGGTGATAGTTGTGGTTCTTACACCTAAAATCATTGCACTCATCACATGTCATTGGGTACACTTTGACATCATCAAGCACAGTCTTGAAACATGGATTGTTATAACAGTGATGATTGGGTGACTTTGACACATGGGGATTGACTGTGAGTGACAGATATGGGATTTGTCCCTCCAATAGGAGCATGATATCCAAGTCCTCTTGATTAGTGAGACTGAGAAAAGTATGGACATATGCATGTGAGTCAATATGCGATATTGTAACGACCCACACTTTTGAGTGTCTAAAAGACCTTAAAGTCACAAATCGTTAATCATATACTCCAGGATCAGATTCAAGAAATAATACTGAATAGTAAACAATTTCTATTAATGAACAAATATTTACATGTTTACATAAAAAGCTCCTCTAAGGAGTTACATAACTTTTAAACAGAATTAACTTTTACATGTGTGAAGATAAACCATTAAGACTAAACCATGTAATCAGCAAGTATCTAAAACAAAGCATACTACATATGTGTCACCATGTATTCACATTACATTATTCAGATCTAGATGCGCTCCTAAACTAGGGTTTAGGACTATCTTATGTTTGGACTAGGTATTAGGGTAACAAACCCTAATTCCACCACATCATGGTTTCTAACATTACACTTTCAGTTATACATATTAGGTTAAACCCTAATTATCATCTTAAGCATATTAGACTACTCATTACATCTAATTCACATTATCAGCCTTAAGATTATCTCAAGATGTTCTCATTAGTTTCAAAACCCTAAAACAACATGTATAAAATAACTAATCTAGAACTACCCACTATTCATCATTATCCATGATTTCTTCATTATACATGTCTAGATCAGGATTAGCTTAACATAAATGAATATGTCCAATTAAGAATCATATTAACCAAAAATAAGTTTTCCTTTTCATTAAACACATTAGGACAAGAATTTTATATACTTTTAGAACAATAAGCATAATTAGCCTCTCATTATATTTTCTTTAGATTCCTATCATTGTTCTGAGCAATTTGATATATAGTTTCACTATATTTTGAGTTTCCATTAATTAACTACATTTATTCTAAGATTTATGTTACCGGAGCCAATCGTATGATGCCACGTCAGCACGGTTCTCTTTTCTTTATTCAAAATCCATCCAGCTTATATGGGCAGAATGATCTCTGTGCCCTCACACTTTGAACATGATCTGAGGGGTATAAAGTTCCTTTTCTCCTTTCCTTTCTTCTAGCTCGCACAGGAGTCAGGCTCTGCGTGCATACGCCATCGTAGCGTAGTCCCGATCCGGACTCATGCCGCACGGATGCGGCCGTCCCCACCACTACTTCGCATGAGGGCGATGCTCATCCTTACATGCCTCTACCTGTCCCCTGCAGTAAACCACCATGGCCATCCTGGCCGCCCTCCAGCCCTCGCTCTTCCTCCACCGCGGTCTGCGGTGGCCATAAGCTGATAGAGAAACAGTGCCGCCTCCGACTAGCCCACTCCGCGAGGAGCAGCCTCGACCAGAACGAATTCTTTTGTTCTCCCTTCTCTGACCTCACCTGCCTACATGGCTCGATGCCTCGTGTTGCTAGACAGCCTCTGCGGACCCTACCGCAGCTCGCAACGGCCGTCCCAGGGGAAGACTGGCAAAATCCACACATCCTACAACTGCCTGCCCGCTCGCATTGCATAACCCCGTGAGGGTTCCGTGATGTGAGGGTGCTACCTGGAACAGGTTATTGGTGTTCCATCCTTAACCATCGACCCTCCCTTCTTCAGCGTCGGGGTCCGAGGGATGGCCTCCCATATCCAGGATAAGCAGTACGACCAGATCCTTGCAGGGCAAGACCTGCTGCACTTGATGCCGCCAAACCTACGCCCAGACCTCAAGGAGGGACGTCCCCTCACCGGAGACCCAACCTTGTACGTGGACCTTCACTAATGGTGGCCTAGGAAAAACTCCCTCAATAGCATTGATAGAAGTCTCCACTCTGTTGGCACAAGGAGAGCAATAAGGTGGCTACCTGGTCGTCCTCCCGCTAGCCTCCAGGGCATCACTGACCGCAACACCATGGAAGAACCCATCGTTTTGCTTGTAGGATGAGAATTATATTGACATGCCCTTGTCTCTACTTTTCTTTGTGGGTTTCCCCTTAGTCCACTATAAATAGCTATATCACTAGGGTTTATGGATTGATGACTTGGTGTCCAAGTTATACATAGTTGGTAAGGACTCTCATCTAGGAAGTAATTAATTGTATTCTCCTTATTTTCTATTACTTTCCTTACATCTATAAAACTCTTAGTGCTTATCTCATACTCATAAGATACGGGAAAAAAAACCCCATTTTTCCAAATCAAGTCTTGGATTTGGTAGCCTTGTCATATAAGTAAACAAACAAACAACACTTTCCTCATCTTATTTTATAAGGATTGGTTGAGATAACCCTATGCGCAATACTTTCCCTCCAAGAAACCACCAGATAAACCTTCAATTAATTACATAGGTCATCATATAGCATACTTTATTTTGGATGTCTATTATAATTACGAACATCCACAATATCCAAAATCATATCTCATGGCCCATATGTACACTTCAATTATCCAATTGGGCTAAGTCATGACCCTAAGGCCCATGAACACATCTTGGGCTTTCCAAAGGATCCACGATCTTAATCATATTCTAATTACCAACCTTGAGGCTTTGGTAACTATTTCATCTTATATACGCCTCATAAGAACATGTATGCCCAAAAGCACTTTCTTTCATTAAATTGATCATTTAATATAAGTCTAGGGTTTGGATACATCACCAAAGTTCCCTCAACACACTTCATTATTATATGTTCCTTAATTTCATTTAGGCTTGAAATTCACAAATTTCGAGGATGTAACATTCACCCCTCCTTAAAAGGAATTTTGTCCTCAAAATTTAGGCCTACTAAGCCTAGGTGAATGATACACGTCTTATGTTCACAACTTAGGGTTAGCACCCTACTTAGATGGCTTAACCACTTTTCTTTAACACATCTATTTTTTTTATTACTAAGATTGGCGCTTGAATTTTAATTCAAGTATATCCACATCTCTAGTAGTCACATCTTATCGTCTCTTAATGATTACATTTTTCATTTGTTCTTTAAATTTAACTTGGTGATCACATTTTCACCTAGGTTTCCAACCTATTATTCATTTATTACAACATAAGGGTGAGGTGGCACCTCAAACCCTTGGTCATATCATTACACATTCAATGTAAGATATTCATCCTTATTATCTCAATTTTTTTTAAGCATAACGTGTGTCTATCCTATCTCCCTCCCTTATAATGAAATGAAATAAGCATTTGGCTGCAGCCCAAACACAAAGTTCATTTCATTCCAATAGTGGAGATAGTACATCCGCACATTACCTTTCAATTTCACATATTAAGTTGAATCATACTCTATATGACTCTAAACCAAGTGTTCCTTTTCTTACTCTTAAGTTAGGACACAACTTCTCTCAAGTTTTCATGACTTCATTATATCTTTTATATTTACATCTCATGTATAATTATGAGCCTTAGTCAAATCCTTGAGGTCTATAGGGGTATAGGTACCTTTGGAGTGATCTCATCCTTATGCATCAAGAGAGTGCCTTTCACATTCACCCATCAGGCTACATGATCCTCATGGAGGTAGCTAATCTCCTGAGTCATGTACCTTGGATAAACCTAGTTGTTACCTCCCGACCACATGGTCATGTGCATTCAGGGTATATCAACTCTCAACCCATCGGTCCTATGTACTTCAAATACACCCTACTTGACCCTAGGATTGCATTAGGACTCTATCCTCCCTAAGGGTTTCTTTTGAGATGTTACATCTTTTAAGCACATTATTCTCTTATTTAATTCTTTAACCCGGATTGCCTTCATCTCTCTCTCTTTTGAGTACACATAATGTAGTGTTTTCCCATGATTGGGCTCGGGCCACCTTCCCTCCAGGGCGTGGTGCCATGTCGGTCTTCCCTCATGGGCTTGACCTCTGTGATCTTCCCCTCCAGGGGCTTGATCCTAAACAACTGCATTGTGGACTTAGGCCACCTTCCCTCCTGGGCTTGGTGCCTGCCTGGTCTTCCCTCCTGCGCTTGACCTTTTCATGACCTTCCCTCCTGGACTTAGTCATCCACTTAGGCCACCTTCCCTCCTAGGCTTGGTGCCTTACTGGTCTTCCCTCCTGGGCTTGACCAGTTGTGTCACTCAAAGTTGGCATCCTTGGGTTCAAAGAATTTAAGTACTTTCATTTTTTTAATATCTTTAACTTTTCACTCCTCTAGGTGAGGATTAAAGTTATCTCATTACTTAAATACATTTATTCACTTACCTTTTAAGGAAAAGTCCTAGCCTAGGGTGCCTTCTTGGCTCATAGGAGGGGGTTAGGCTCTCTAGCCACAACCTGATCCTAAGATCTAGGTTTTGCCTCCCTCATAGGTCATCTTACCACTCTTGGGTTGACCCACCCCAGGTTGGCACACTAACCCTAAAGGTTTCATAGTTACCTCTTTGTTTTCATTAAGTATAACTTTTATCATTATAACATATCAACTCATGTTTGCTCAACCTCTGGAATACCCCCTCATGGTCTCTGTTCATTCAATGAACTTGGGTCACCTTCCCTCCAGGGCTTGGTGCTACCTCGGCCTTCCCCTCCAGGGGCTTGGCCACCATCACTAAACTTCTAGAGACAACATGAGGAGTTTGAACAAGTTATACTCAACCTTTCATTTTCATGTATATATATAACTGTTGGGTTTTTATATCTCTTAAGACTTATCACATAAGTTTTATGCTCCTCATGCCCACATGCATGGGAGATTGGGTTACCTAGACCATCCCTTATCTTTCTTATTTATGATTTCAAGTTTCACATGGGCAGTGTCCCATACCACCACACCATGTTGATTACCAATTTCAAGTTTCACATGGGTAGTGTCCCATACCACCACACCATGTCCATTATTTATGATTAAGTTTTTAAGGTTAGCGTTAGGGACTATACTCTACCTCTTAGAGTTTCCCTGTCTCTAGACTCTCTAGAGTTTTCATACCCTAATCCAAGTCCTTCCTCTATGAAAGGGCTTACCCATACTTGTATCTTTCTAGTGTCTACCCTCTCTAGAGGGACCTACACAAAAGGTTACATCTTTTCACATTTTACTTCTCTTATTAACATTTTCTTTTCAAAGCTTTTAAGCAAGGAGATGAGAAGTAGACGAAAATGTGAGATGAGGAACTTAATTTTTCTCTTAAAATTTCTAAGGATAATTTGAAATTATAAACTATTAAGTATTAGTTGATGAATCTATGCTCTGATACCAAATGTAACGACACACACTTTTGAGTGTCTAAAAGACCATAAAGTCGCAGATCGTTAATCATATACTCCAGGATCAGATTCAAGAAATAATACAAAATAGTAAACAATTTCCATTAATGAACAAATATTTACATGTTTACATAAAAATCTCCTCTAAGGAGTTACATAACTTTTAAACAGAATTAACTTTTACATGTGTGAAGATAAACCATTAAGACAAAACCTTCATGATTAAACTGTAGTGTCTTCAACATCTTTAATTGTACCCTCATGTCCATGAATCAAGTATATCTGATACCTAAAACACCGAAAAACAAATACGCAGTCAGTATATTACTATACTGGTATGTGGGTTCAAACAATAATCACAAGTACAGATATAAGCAAACATCTTTATCTTGCATATAAGGACATAAACTCATTTTCATATTCTAACCCTTATCTGGTCTACTACCTCAGGTGCAATCACTGTCCCTTCGGGGCTAGTGTGCATTACCCTTACGATCAGTCTGACCCAGGGTTTAGAATGTAGTTATTTACTTTACATGATATTCATAGGAACTTTATAGTTTGCAAGAAGTAAATAAACAACCAAGCAGTTTATTTATCGTTCAATCTCATCGAGAAACCTCGGCAATCTCAAAATTCGATACATGTATTCATAAACGTAACCACGTACCTTATGCCCTCGTAGAAACCATGCATAATCTAACATGTACTTTAAGAATGCATTCAAACATCCAGGAAACAAACCATGTAATCAACAAGTATCGAAACAAAGCATACTACATATGTGTCACCATGTATTCACATTACATTACTCAGATCTAGATGCGCTCCTAAGCTAGGGTTTAGGACTATCTCATGTTTGGACTAGGTATTAGGGTTACAAACCCTAATTCCACCACATCATGGTTTCTAAGATTACACTTTCAGTTATACATATTAGGTTAAACCCTAATTATCATCTTAAGCATATTAGACTACTCATTACATCTAATTCCCATTATCATCATTAAGATTATCTCAAGATGTTCTCATTAGTTTCAAAACCCTAAAACAACATGTATAAAATTACTAATCTGGAACTGTCCATTATTCATCATTATCCATGATTTCTTCATTATACATGTCTAGATCAGGATTAGCTTAACATAAATGAATATGTCCAATTAAGAATCATATTAACCAAAACTAAGTTTTCCTTTTCGTTAAACACATTAGGACAAGCATTTTATATACTTTTAGAACAAGAAGCATAATTATCCTCTCGATATATTTTCCTTAGATTCCTCTCATTTTTTTGAGCAATTTGATATATAGTTTCACTATATTCTGAGTTACCATTAATTAACTACATTTATTCTAAGATTTATGTTACCTGAGCCAATCGTATGATGCCACGTCAGCACGGTTCCCTTTTCTTTATTAAAAATCCATCCAGCTTATATGGGCACAATGACCTCTGTGCCCTCACGCTTTGAGCATGATCTGAGGGGTATAGAGGTCCTTTTCTCCTTTCCTTTCTTCTACCTCGCACAGGAGTCAGGCTCTATGTGCATACGCCGCCGTAGCGTAGTCCCGATCTAGACTCATGTCGCACGGATGCAGCCGTCCCCACCACTGCTCTGCACGAAGGAAATTCTCATCCTTACATGCCTCTGCCTGCCCCCTGCAGCAAACCACCATGGCCATCCCGACCGTCCTCCAGCCCTCGCTCTTCCTCCACCGCGGTCTGCGGTGGCCAAAAGCTGATAGAGAAATAGTGTCACCTCCGACTAGCCCACTCCGCGAGGAGCAGCCTCGACCGGAATGACTTCTTTTGTTCTCCCTTCTCTGACCTCACCTACCTACATGGCTCGATGCCCCGTGTTGCTAGCCAGCCTCCGTGGACCCTACCGCAGCCCGCAACGGCCGTCCCATGGGAAGACTGGTGAAATCCACACATCCTACAACTGCCTACCCGTTCGCATTGCATAACCCCGCGAGGGTTCCATGATGTGAGGATGTTGCCTGGAACAGGTTGTTGGCGTTCCATCCTTAACCATCGACCCTCCCTTCTTCAGCGTCGGGGTCCCATGGATGGCCTCCCATAGCCAGGATAAGCAGTATGACCAGATCCTTGCAGGGCAAGACCTGCTGCACTTAATGCCGCCAAACCTACGCCCAGACCGCAAGGAGGGACACCCCCTCACCAGAGACCCAACCTTGTACGTGGACCTGCACTAATGGTGGCCTAGGAAGAACTCCCTCAATAGCATTGATAGCTGTCTCCACTCTGTTGTTACAAGGAGAGCAATAAGGTGGCTACCTGGTCATCCTCCCACTAGCCTCCAGGTCATCACTGACCGCAACACCATGGAAGAACCCATCATTTTGCTTGTAGGATGAGAAGTATATTGACATGCCCTTGTCATATATGTAAACAAACAAACAACACTTTCCCCGTCTTATTTTATAAGGATTGGTTGAGATAACCCTATGCGCAATACTTGCCCTCCAAGCAACCACCAGATAAACCTTCAATTAATTACTTAGGTCATCATATAGCTTACTTTATTTTGGATTTCTATTATAATTACAAACATACAAAATATCCAAAATCATATCTCGTGGCCCATATGTACACTTCGATTATCCAACTAGGCTAAGCCGTGACCCTAAGGCCCATGAACACATCTTGGGCTTTCCAAAGGATCCACGATCTTAATCATATTATAATTACCAACCTTGAGGCTTTGGTAACTATTTCATCTTATATACGCCTCATAAGAACATGTATGTCCAAAAGCACTTTCTTTCATTAAATTGATCATTTAATATAAGTCTAGGGTTTGGATACATCACCAAAGTTCCCTCAACACACTTCATTATTATATGTTCCTTAATTTCATTTAGGCTTGAAATTCACAAATTTCGAGGATGTAACACTCACCCCTCCTTAAAAGGAATTTTGTCCTGAAAATTTAGGCCTACTAAGCCTAGGGGATGATACACGTCTTATGTTCATAACTTAGGGTTAGCACCCTACTTAGATGGCTTAACCACTTTTCTTTAACACATCTATTTTTTTTATTACTAAGACTGGCACTTGAATCTAAATACAAGTATGGAGACCCAAATCTGGGAGGATGGCGACGGGTGGTGGCAAGCTCTAGGCAGGGGTGGGTTGCTGGTCGAGCCTCTCTTGTTCTGTCTGGGTCTTGTTGTATGTCGTGGCGTCGGGTGCTCCTGTGGACGGACGACGAGGATGGGTGACTCCATGGTGCACCGGAAGAGGGGGAGAAACCGGGTTATGTGCTTTGGGAGGATGCTCTCACCGCCTTCTTACAGGGGTGCTCAAGAGTGGTGGTGGGGTTACCCCATGCTTTCTACCTCCCACCTTCAATCCTCGCAGGCCCTTTCTCGTATGAGTATGCACAAGCTGAGCTTTTTGCCCCCTTCTTAGAGATCCGGGGTGATGCACTCAAGTTGTTCAAGTAATTGCCTGGGTGAGCACTCTATGAGCTTAGGCAGCTTCTTGATTAGCCTCAATTGTTTTCTTTGTTTGCCTTTTTTTGGGTTTATGTTGTTAGCAGCAAGATGTATGTTTTGCTTGCTGTGGTTTGGGTTGAGCTTTGTTTTTGCCTAGCAGTCTCTAGCATGGATGAGATAGTGATCTCTATGGGTGGTATCTCACAAGTCTCTGCCGATGGCAATGCAAACTCCTCTCCTAATGTACTCATAGGCTCATGTAGATTGATGAATTCCATCCCAGATAGCTATTTTAGACAGCCACTACAAGAGGTGGACGGTGCAGAAATTTACCTATCACATCCCAATCTGAGTCTTGTGCTATGTCTTTCTACAAAAGGAGTTGTTGCTTGGTTAGTTGATGAGATATCTCTATCTTGTAGATGGCGTATGGCCTATTTTTAATGATATCAAGTTATTTTAAAAAAAAAGGATGACTACTCCATGCCTCTAGTTCAATCTGGATATCAGTGACAAAGGAACTATACAAACACTGTAACACCAAACATACATTGTAGGTTGAAATTGCTCCCCAACTTTCCATTCACTTGGGTAGAAATGATGTGTGACTAGGCACCACTCTTTACTTGTGATGTCGTAAGCTAGTTATGGACATTCACTACCATAATGATATGGGACCTATAGAATCACACACATAGGAACTCATCTAGAAGAACAGTTTGATTTTGAATGATAAATGAATTAAGTACTAAAGTGTTTTGGTACTCAATTCACACAATAGATCGATGGATTGGATGAATGAACTGCCAAATGACCATCTCATTGGGTGAGACGGCCGTTTGGGCTTCTAAACGGGCATGTCAAGTGTTGAGACAGCCGTTTGGGTTGTCAGGCCGATCAGAAATTGAATTGGCTTAGTTTTTCCCCATGAACTGACCGGTTTAAGCTGTTGAACTGATCGACGTGACTTGAACTCACCATATGGTTGTCTAGGTGAGTGAGATGGGCATCTCGCTTGTGTGATACGGCCCGATTGAGACAAATGAAAGTTTGGAGTGCAAGTAAATTAATGTATGACATCAATTAGGAAATGATTTGCCGATTCATATCTGACTGGGAAAGTGCAAAATGACAGCTTCACTTAGCGAGATGACCGTCTCACGTCCTAGACCATTTTTCTTAGCGAATCGACTGTGTCGCGTGCAAGACAACCGTCTCATTTGGAGAGACGACCATTTTTTCACATGCATGTTGTGAAACTTCCAAAAAAATTACAAAAATTCAAGATCTACTTGTCCTTTCCACTCCTACTTTAGTCCCACATTGGCTGGGGACTAGGAACCCTGACCATAACCATCCTATATATAGAGGGGTATTGGAGGATTCCCAGAGTACAACTACTACACAGACAATTGAAAATCAATTTCTTTGACAAGTATTGTTCTCTCTGGTTGTGGTAATCACGAAAGCCCCATCAAGTCCTACCTGACTAGGGAGGGATACACATGAAAAAGAAACAAATGAGGATCAATGTTGTGGGAGAGCATGTTGGTGACTAGTACACCAATGGGAGGGACAAATCCTTCCCATATGTTCCTACAGAATGACAGGAGTTCTAGTTGATCTGTGTGGACTACTCTAGAGGCAGGAGTTTGTTGGTTGCTGCTAGAAGGGCAACATCAACCCACAGTCTATTGCGAGATCTGAGGAGCCGATGCAACAATTGTCCGAATCAGATGTCTATGGAGGAGCAGTCGGATGAGTTTGAGTACAACTAGGAGATGCATAGACACCATCCAAGATAGAGTGTGCATCTACATCAACAAGGATTTTTTTTCTGGACTTCTCTAGGACTAGGTATATCATCGTGAAACCATCCTTCCCATTGCATGGTTAATGATGTGATCTGTTGGTTAATGGGAAATATGTCATTAAAATTTTTGTTTTGGCTGCCTTTCTGATGTTGTATTTCTCTACATAAATTGTATAAGATGTAATCAATGGAAAAGTATTGTGAAATGAGATGTCTAAGGAAATATAAAGCAAGGAAGACTTCCTTCAAGAGTGAGTAATCACAAAATAATCATATAACTCAAATATGGTAACTCAATACACAAGACAATTATTTCAATTTAAATAATACTAATGCACTTTTGTATATGAAATGACCCACTAAAAAAATTTAAAGTAATAATATCAAATGTGAACATTTCATTTATTAGTGAGTCTATATGTATTGACAATAATTATCAGTATTCCTTAGTTTCTACGATTATCTTGTTGTCACACATGATTTCCAGTTTCGTTGTAGTCTAGACCACAATACGAAAAGGTTGGATCCCCTCTATGTTTTTTTTCTTTTACTTACTTCAAATCTGACTATGCAGAGGTTGTATCCTTGTTTGAATAGGATACTTGTTGTGTTGTACAATACCCAACTTATCTTCTTGTCGCCAATCTCCCTCTACATTCCTCCTCACACCAATATCTTTATTATGTCATGCATGGGAAATGATTTCTACTATTGACACATGTTAGGTACCTTCCCTTATACAAAGAAATTTTTTTCCAATTAGCCCCTTCATTGTAAAAAAAAAAATCGTGGCTCTTTGTATTATCTCTATACTTATACCTAAAATTTTCTTGGAAACCACCTTCTTTTTTATCCAATGTCTTCTCCTCACCCAATTTTCTCCAACAACAACCTAATTGTATGCATGGATGTATCCTTCTACCTTGGAGTGACTAAACTTGATGAGGTTGTCCTTGACTTTCTCCACCAGAGTACTACATTCAAAACAAGCCTTATGACTCCAAAAATGTAACCTCAATCTCCTTTTCCCATGTGTTTGAGCCAGTTGTTATCCCCTATTGCACCTTCATATGTCACCAAGGAGGTGAGCTATCGTTGAATCCACTAACAACCTGGAAAGTAACTGAGGTCTTCATTTTAGACCACATGAGTAGTCCTAGTCATCATTTGTACCTTATATATGGTAGTACATATCCAATTCTCCCCTTCTTTTTTCTATACTTACTTGTTTGACAGTGAATTCTTTTCCTTTTCATGTGCTTTCTCGAGATTGTATTCTGGTTAACATTGTGTGTTGGTTTCAAAACTAACAGTGACAATTAAAATCAAGCAAAAGCTTCTTTCCACTATCTTACTCTACATGGTCTTCTATCAATATCCCTCCCAATTTCCTTCTTCCATCTGACATTTGTAGAAGCTAGTTCAGCATGTGTCAGTTCATCGAAGACCTCATTTTTGGCTCGTAAAGCTTGTGGAAACCTCAATATCTGAAAGAAATTGTCTCTCAGAGATGGCACAAAGAATAGAAGATGATAAACCTCCTCATTTACCTCTATAAGTTGATGGTCATGAAGATACAATATAGAAAAAACCATTGGGTGCTTTCCTGTGAGTTTCCCAGTGCATATTTCTCTTTGAGAAACTTTGTAAGGCAGTTTCAATAATTTTTTCTTCAACTGAGGTGCGAGATATTAAATGCATACATTTTTCATCATTTCAAGTGTGTCACACCGTATTTTTCATCATTTCAACTGAGATCTAAAATTCCATGAAAGGTCATATTGGTATTTTTTGGTTTGCTTCTAATCAAATTCAAGAACATATAATGAAAACTTTTTCGATTAAAGATTGAGTTTTTGTTGAAGAAGTCCAATTTTCATTCTCTTATAAAAGTGGTCTACTCCTTAGTCATTGGAAGCATGTGGAGGGACCTTGAAAATATAAATTCGTAACAAAAACAATTTGTAAGTCATAAAATTAAAAATATGATTTAGAATCCAAAAACTAGTGTATTTTAGTTGGTCTGGTTTTCTAGATCTAAATGGGTTTAGTGCAAAAGTTGATATTAGGCTTGAGTATATATTAGAACTTAACCCTGAATTCTATATCAAATGCTATAAGATGTTCTGAAACCCTAACCTTGGAATGTAGTGTTTCACTTTTGATACGTGGTGACCAAATATAAGGTATGTGCATCTCCCTATTAAAACTAGATAATAATATGAGTAAACTCTAGTTCTTTTGTAGCAATGCATGATCCCCATGTATAAACCCTTAAAACCATTTATGGACTCAAAATATACCTTTCTTCATATTGAGACTTTTTTAAGTTTTTATGTCATCAAGTATTTTTTTACCCTAAGTTTCCTATCTTCAGCCATGAAATGTGAAATGAACTTTCATGTTCTTTAGTTATCCATCATGTGGTGACTTACTAGCATAATGTAATACTTTTTCTTTACACCATATATTATGCATATGTGATATTTTCTACAATGAATTTTAAAGATTATATGTATATCTTTTCCTAATCACATTACATTAAATATATGATGTGTATTCTTTCCTTCTCACCCACATTACAGAGTAGGTGTGTATCTTCTCCTTCTCACTCCACATTTTATGGTCGATGTTTTATTTCAAATATGCATGCGTTATAATATTATTCTAGTCTATCACATATAATACACATATATGATTTTCTCATGCTTGTTATACAAGATTTTCTCAAGTTACTTTATGCTCATCGGACTTAGTTATGCAACAAAAAACAACAATTTTGGATCAATCATCCTCTTATGATATTATCTTTTGACATGCCCAATTTGGTTATAGCCCCTTTTGACTGGGAACCCCCTTACTTATTCTCTTGAATATTTATTTGTCAAAATAGTTTTATATGGAACATACCATTACTTCATTAAAACATACTTTTTCTCTTGTTTCCTTTTTTCTTGGTGTTCTTCCCAAACCACTCAGATTTAGGCGATTTAGAGGAAAATGACTCCGGTAGAACATTTATCATGAAGTCATACTTCGAGGATAGTTTGAGATGGGTAGTTTTCCCTATGCAACTGGTCCTTTGTAGTATAGGTCTTCTGTACATTTTTCCTTATTTTAGTAACATCATTTGTGGTGAGGGGCAATGTATGGAATATTTTGTGATGATATAAATAGTTCATTTTTTTGGTACTATGATCATATATTTGTCTATATAATGATTATCTAAGAAACAAAAATACCTACCTTCCTCCATACTTTTTAGTATGTTTGGAGTAGTATGGGTTAATTCCTCAATAAGTAAGGAGTCAATCCTCTCTCAGGTCCCACTTCTTACTAAAGATTAATTGGTTAAGTTCCTGACTTATGGGCCCAAATATAATGGATTTTGCCTAATTTGAGTCGATATGATTAGTAGAAACCTAGAGGTAAATGTGTAGTCAACCACTTTATGGTTCTAGTTTAATCAAATTAAATATAGGTTCATTTACATGTTAAGAATAAACTCCCACTAACTTTTGTGACATTTGGACCAATAAATAGACTTATATGATGAATGAGGGTATTTTTTGAATTTCAGAATTCTAAGGTACTTAGATAGGTGAATAAGTGAGATTGATTCTTGAAATTTGTATATTAGGAGATACAAGAGTTATGTATTGAATTTTGTGAAACTTTTATTATATTTGATGATTTAGCTAGATGGTTTAGGAAGTTGCACCAGTAAGAGCATGTTCATGACATCGTGTATCTTGAAATTTTATGGGGAACTTTGTAGGAATAGTTCATTTTCTACGATAGACCTTTTTAGGAATTTTGTATGATTTACCCAATTTTATCAGGTAAAGCTCTAGGACACATCCTTGAGATATGAAACATTTGATTTTATCTCTATTTGGAAAATGTTTTGTGATTTGGGTACGGTTTGATGATCAAAACCAACTAGGAATGTGGTTCTATTTTTGAATTCTAATCCCTAGGAAACTTCGAAAAAAATTCACAAAATACTAGTAAAGAGTTATGCCAAATATTTTGAAACTTTGATTGAACCTAGAGGTCTATTTATGTATAATGTTCGGTAAGTTTGGATGTGAACTTAAGGTAAAAACCATATTTGAATAAGGAGGATCACATGTTTATCTTTTTTAATAGACTGATGTGATTATCTCGGCAAAAAGACCATCAATAAGATGGATTGTATACATAAAGATCTTAGGAACCAATACCTATTCCTCTCAACTTGGATAGTCGATTTCAATAGGAACTCAAACCAATTTCCTTTTTAGTTTTCTTAGGAATTTGTCCCTTTAGAGTTTTTACGGTTAGAAAACATAGCATAATAGGGTGGTGACAAACAACTATATTGGAATTCAAACTAGTTGCTTTTCAAGTTTTCTTAGGAATTTTGGCCCTTTAAAAGTGTTACTGTTAGAAAAATAACACAAAAGGATGGTGAAAAACAACTATTTTCCACAATATACATAGAATATCATGATAGTCTGCAATTGTGACGTCCCCAGATTTTCTAAAACTTAATTTGATGTGTGACATCCAAATTGAAACCTCACCTCAGCGAGAATCCCAATTTCAACACCCCACTCTAGGCTAAGAAGAAGAAAATCAGAGGAAGTCAGAAGAAAACAATAGTAGCACATGCACTTGAACAAGAATAAAGCCATACAACCAATGTTCACCATTCAACATATAATTACATAATGAATTGTTACAACATTTGATGTTACATATTGATAATAAACTTTTACATATACATGTACTACCACAAAACAACATGATCTTAAGACAACAGGTCCACCTGTACATCAGCTCACCACACAACTCTCAACTATCCTGGATCTTCAAGATCATATGTCCACAACCTAAACAAAAGATTACATGTGGTTCACATCAACACAATATTCAAGAATATTGTACTGAGTACGCCTATGTGTATTTTATATACCTCTCATTACTAAGACTTGGCATTAAGATAAAATTAGATCTTGGCAGTAGTAAATAAATATAAGAAAAAGCATATACTCTCACAAAGATGTTCATTAACAAAGGAGAACAAATTTTAGGCACATTTTCCATTATATCATCCATGCATTTACTACCTGAGAGTTGAATGCATTAAGACCTTTATGATCTACTACCAAAGAGTTTGATCATTTCACAGTGTGATCTACTACCAAAGAGTTGGATCACTTCCAAGTACTTTACTACCAAATAGTTGAAGTACTTACTTTCCAGCACTTTACTACCAAAGAGTTGAAATACTTGTATATAATGGAACACATATTTTACATTTTAGGTGTTCATAGAAATAAGTATGGAAAATCAAGCAACATGTCATACAAGAACAATCATTTCATCCAATACCATATGCCAAGTGTTTGTACAAACATAATACAAGACTACTATATCATAAGACAAGTAAGAGGTAATGACGTACCTTGCTCAAGATATCCTTAACCACATTCCTCAGGTCAACCATATTCTTGGTCAAACCCCTGGTTAAGACAAGATCACATAGTATCATCAGATTCTTATCATCTTAACCCTAATTATTTTCCATTAGTGTTTAGCTTAGTCATTAGTATATTCCCATAATTACTTGTATTCTTGTCTTGGAATCATCTTACTGAGTTCCTATTCTAGATTATGGTTCATGAGTAATCATGTTTCAAATTACTATGTGCACATATTAGTCTTAGGTTACATGCATTAGTCAAATTAGGGTTACAACCCATGTATTAAGAGTCATCTTTGTATAACCTAAATTCTATGCATGTAACTGATCTCATGGTTCATATTAACTTTTGGTTACTGATATAAGCTTACTCTACAATTTTCAGGGTTTCTTGAGCATCTTTGCAATTATTGCACATTAATTAGGATTATTATCCCTATTTAGCCATATAGAGAAAATTACATTATTTCTTGAATCAACATCATAATTACTGACATCAGATGGATTACAAACATGATTATAGATTCACTGACATGTTATCAAAATTTTAGGCCATCATTTAATATTTATTATCCATCAAATGAGTATAATAAATCTTCCATAATATCACTGTGATTAAAGTATAAAAAGACTGATATGATGGTTCCATTTTATTCTACGCATTTTTTGATAATTTTGGTATAATATTTGTGTTTTTTTATAATCAAGATATTTATTGTGAATTATTGAAGATCTGAGAATTTCTAAGAGAATTACCTTTTTTGGCCAATCCAAGGCCGCCATGTGTCTAGGAAGGGGGCGTGACCCTCTGCTTTGTCTTACAGAGGTCCGACCAGTTCAGGTTCACTGGGTTGGACCCGGTTCACTTGGTTGACTGGGATTCGGACCCGGTCTACTCCCCTTTTCCTTCTCACTCTTGCACGATGCCCGCGTGCATCTTTTGTGTGAGAACCGTTGATGCGGCTATGAGCTCTAACGAGCAATCAAGCGGCACCTCCTCATCCTTGCCAACTTCTATTGCTTCCACATCTTCAATTAACCTCCCTCCATAGCGCCAACCTCTCAGCTTGCTGTTGGTGGGTCATCCTCACGGACCTAATGAGCTCATCGATGTCTGCTCCTGATGAGGTGGAGCAAAAGGGGGAAACCGCCCCAGATCCTCCTTATGCAAGATGGAAGGCACTAAAACAACCTTTGAGACTCCATAAACTCACCCGTAGCCACCGTTCTTGGTGAGAAGCACGTCGCATCTATCTATGAGTTTCGCCTTCAATTATGACTAAGATCCACCTCGTTGGGCATGGAAAACACCACTATAGATCACATAAACAATGGGAATGAACTCCCCTCAACTTGAGCTTTGTTTTCTTTACTTTTTACTTCCCCTGAGAACCTCAAATCTCATCTACACCCTCTTTCCACGACCTTCTCTCCGTAGTGGAGGTGTAATGGGTGATGGTGGCTCATTCTCTCTACTGGAGAAGCCTCACATCTAGTTTAAAAGGTCTTCTCACTCCTCTAGCCAAGAAAAACACAATTGTGACTACACCTCCCTCCTCATGCCACGACCACAAAGTGTTTTGGAGGGGAGGATAACAAGGCTAACTGTTCCACTACCTTTCTCTAACTGTAAGGTAGGAGACAACCTGTCAACCCTAGATCTAGCATCCTAAGTTCTAGATCACTTGCCACTCAAGACAATCTGGGGCTCCTCATATGATAGCTTGCGACCATTTGATTGGGAAGCCAAGGCTTGCAAGAGGCCACACATGCTATCACTTAGAAAGGGGTGTGTGACACAGCCAACCCAGGGTAGGAATATTAAACATTGGTCCATCAAACACCAAATAATGCACATCGTTTCACAAACTTCAAACCTAAATAACTTCTTATAGGATAGTCAAATAGCCACCAAATTTTAAATATAGCTTTATCATACCTTAAGGTACAATCCATTCAATTTTGGTGCCAAAAATCAACTATTTGACCATTCAATACAATACTTCACAAAGGTATAAATTTAAGGATCTTAATCATGATATAAATATCATTTGACATCCAAACTTTGACAATACACTTGTGACTCTCAAAATAACTCAACATGCATGAATTTACTTATTAATTGGGCATTTAAGGATTCAAAATTTCACTCCATCATATCCTACACACCTTAAGAGAAATTTTGTACTCGAAATTAAGCCAAAAAAATCTCGTCCAACACATCATATACATCTTAAAAGAAATTTCGTCCTCAAAATTAAGCCATGCTCTTACTTGAAGGAAAAACCAAAACGTTTTCATCCATATGTAGGACACCACTCTGTGTGCATCACATCTAAAAACAAAGCTCCATAATCATATCCAAACCACTATTAGGAGGTTTTAAAACATCTAAGGTGAAACACCCCTTCATAAAAGATTGAAACAACGACTTAGAAATTTGGGTTATGTCATGACATATCTCATATATTAGGGTTGCATCCTTATCTTTATCCATGAATTAGGGTTCCCACATCATATTACCATGTTCTACAGGAGTTAAGTAAAGTTAACCCATTTTATCAAGGTGTCATCAACATTTTATGTTGTGCCAAAAATTCAAACTATATTCAACATCTTTATTAACCATGAATATTAACATCTCCTTCAAAATTCATCATTAATCTTATCTCATTTCATTTTCTCATATTAGGTTGTAAATCTTATCTGTGATTTCATCACTTGATTAACCAACCTCATATTGTCATCATTATTCATTTATATGGTTAACCATTTATACTTTGATATCTATTAGACCATTATTAGGTTTTCATCATGTCATACCCATATGTTAAATCTCTAGATAAGATCATATCCTTACATATATTATTTCATGGTTGTGCTAAAGAACTTAAACAAGAGGCTTGTCAAACATATATCAAAACATTATATAGTCCAATTGAGGTTCTCCTAACCCATAACTTGAGGGTATTGTCATGCTCAATCTCTCTGAGCTCACTCAACTCTATGAGTATCTTATAAGAAAAAACTTTATCCTTCCTCTTTGGTCTAGGGTTATTAGGTCTACCTCATTGGGACTAGTAGATAGCTTCATTAGCACTAGCAACATAAGCACAAGACAAAACATGATATCATATTCTCTTTATAGGTCTCTACCCAGGAGTTATTGTTACCCATATTTCTCTCTTACATATGACACTATAGTCCTATGTGGGAAAACACCAACCTGAGCATGAGGCTTCTCAACATACTAACATCATTTACCTCCTCCAGGGTCTTGGGACTCTCTCTCCATCACCCAGATGGTAGGTTTTCACATTTCCTTATTCACATAAGCATACATTACCAGCCTCTCTCTGACTCTAGGGTTTGGTCCTCCCAAGGACAGCTAGCGTTCAATAAGAATATAGGAATCATGCATAAAACAACTCATCTCAATCACTCAAGAGTATTCTAGTTAGGACATATCACAACACATATTTCTAAAAATTCTCATATCTCAGAGTTTAGGTTCTCTGACCTTCCCCCTATGGGTCTCACTCTCACTAGAGTTAACCCTAAAACTGGTCCCAACACTAGAGGTCCTCCTTTGTAAAAGAGCTTGAGGCTCATACTGATTCATAACTTGTGTTACTCATCTTATCTTATCTCATAAAAGCCTATGTACCTCAAATCTAAACTCATATCCTCAAAGACAAACATTGATCATTACAATTCATCTTATATCATCTATATAAGGCTTAGATCTTATCATCTAAATATTTTTCATCTATTCCATCTATGACATATTCCAACGAGGCTCTAGACATCTAATATAGAACTACTCTCTCTGCTAGACTGATATCACTCTCTTTCACTTAGGTTGCATGACCACCTCCTACTCATACATGTATAGGGACACATTTTTGTAATACTTACATATATAATAAAATATTATATAGTTTTTCTATGAGAAAACAGTGTCAGAGAAAACTATTGAGTCTCAATCTGATTGGAATCAAAAACCAAATCCAGAAATGAGTGTCCCACACATAGTAGAGAGTATAGTTCCATGTAACCTAGTGAAAAGGGTGAAAACAAAGTGTAGACTAGCATAACTACCCTAGACAATGAGTGCTATATGTCTAGGATATCTCTTCCCTTGATGCACATCATTTCCAAATAATGTAACGCCCCATATCGCCACATTATAAGGAAATAATGTCATCTTAGAACTTGCTATAAAACAAGCACTAGTCTAGACCTAGTTCTCAGACATATAGGTGCTAACCTAGGGGCTAGGTCAGATCTAGTCTCTATAAGACAACTAATCTTACCCAAAATATTTTAAATGAGAAAATGTCAGGCTTTGCTATTGTTCATGCTCTGATACCACCTGTGGCGTCCCCATATTTTCTATAACTTAATCTGATGTGTGACATCCATATTGAAACCTCACCTCAGCGAGAATCCCAATTTTAACACTCCACACTTGGCTAAGAAGAAGAAAACAAGAAGAAGTCAGAAGGAAACAATAGTAGCACATGCACATGAACAAGAATAAAGCCATACAACACATGTTCACCATTCAACATATAATTACAGAATGAATTGTTACAACATTTGATATTACATATTGACAATAAAATTTTACATATACATGTGCTATCACCAAACAACAGGATCTTAAGACAACAAGTCCACCTGTACATCAGCACACAACACAACTCTCAATTATCCTGGATCTTCAAGATCATATTGTTGACTCAAGGTCAATTAGGTCAATGTTGACTCATGTCTAAATTGACTAAACTCGTGTTTTGATGATGACTAACCATTCCACATATTGGTGTCTAATGCTTCTACTTTAGTGATTTCAGATTAGGTATAGACACACTCCAATTTCCCTAACTTGCGCATCTCAAATTGGATAAAAGACAAGTCAAAGTCAATACAAGTGCACATTTTTGTAATATGATGTAAATCCATTAGAATCATGTTGTAAATCACCTTTAATGATTGTATGACTTGTAATTAAGCTTAGAAAAATATCAGGAGCACTTAGATCGAATATTAGAGCACTTTAGATGCAACTTTGAAAATTGATTACAGGCACTTTGTCGGTCGAGTTTCCCAGCCTGAAAACTCGACCGATCAATCCTTGATCAATTTTCTAAAGTTTGCATCAGTCGAGTTGTGTTTACACAGAACTCAACCGATCAAGTAACTCACCATTTCAATTCCTAATGGTCGGTCGAGTTTTGTCAGGACAAACTCGACCGATCATTTGAGTATCGGCCTTGTCGTTTACTTGATCGGTCGAGTTACCCTCATAGAAACTCGACCGATTGCACTGTATGAAAAAGTGCAAAAAAGTGCTTCTAGTCGTTTTGGAGTTGCAACAAGTGAAAATATATCTGTTGCAAGCCACAAAACGGCTAGTTTTCAGCCCCAAGTGTTCCCAAAGGCTAAGAGGCATCCCCAGCTATAAATAGGACCCCTTAGGCTTCATTCCAAGGTTGAGCATTCATTGCAAACTCTATGTGAGGTTCCTATTCTATAGTTGAGTGCTTCCTACAGCCTCCTCTCTCTCTCTAAGCTTAATCACTTGCTACATCCATTAGAGTGAGTAGGAAATCTGTAAGAGAGCTAGTCCTACATGTATATCGTGTGAGGCTCTCACTTCCACCACCTCCCTTCTCTCTTTTCTATCATGAAGATGAAGGTTCTCTCTCTTGTCCAAGAGAGGTGAAGAAGAACAAGGTAAGGCATCCCTTGGTGAAGATCAAGGCTGAAGACTTGGATCTAGAGTGGTTAATCCCTTGGAGAAGGCAAAAGACTAAAGCTCAAGTGGGTAATTCCTTGGTGGAAGCTTCTCCGAGTGAAGGTGAAGTCAAAAGTTGAAGATCCAATAAGAGTGGGTGATCCCTGCAAGGCTGAAGACTTGTGCAAGAGTGGGTAAGTCCTTGGAGAAGGCCGAAGACTCTTGAAAAGTGGGTAAGTCCTTGGCAAGGTTGAAGACTCTTTGTATTGGATAGGTAAGTCTTTTGTTTGGTCATGCATTGTATGTCTTATGAATGAATATAAGAGTGCAATAGTTTAAAAGTCCTAGAGGTTGACCTCTCTAGGCAAGTGGACAAACACACTTCCAGTTTGAAGTGTGGAACCACTCTAAATAGCTTGTCTAATTGGTGCATGTTCAATCTCTCTCCCCCTTGCTATGTATGTTTTAGTTGCACTCAAATTACCTATTTAGAAACCTTATCTTGTCATATATCTTGAAGGTTTAATGAGTTTTGTTTAAGTACTTTCAGCTCTATTCACCCCCCCTAGAGCATCTAATCACCCATCTAGGATCTAACAATTGGTATCAGAGCGGGTCTTCTCCAAGCATACTTCTACAAGTAGGAGAAGATGGGTGACTACCAAGGAGGGAGATACTCGATCAGCCTTCCAGTCTTTAATGGGAGAAATTTCCTCTATTGGAGAAGGAGACTTCAATTCTACATCCAAGGATCAAGTCTTGAGATGTGGCAAATGGTGAACAACCCATACATGCTACCAAAGACAAAGATTGAAGAATGGGATGAAGCTACCTTGAAGAAAGCAACCTTGAATGCTAGAGCCATGCACATCCTCTATAACTCCATGACCCCCACTGAGTTCAACTGGATTTCTTCATGTGAAACAGCCTATGAAGTATGGAGAAATCTATGTTGGGTTTTGGGGAAGACAGAGCAGGCAGTGGAAACAAAAATTTCTTCTCCCCAAACCCAGAATAAGGAAATGTGTCAACGTCTATACAATAGGAAAGAATGGTTTGTGGAATCATACCTTGTCCCGAGGCTTGCTCGGCGACAATACCTCGCAGCTAGTGCGGTCTTCGCCTCCAGTCTTGGACGGTGTCTGTGCAGCTCCTGGTCGCACCGGGACTGACGACTCCTGATCTCACCGGACTGTCGGGATTGCAGCTGTCCTCCGAGCGGCAGAAATCTCCCACCTCTGAAGTAGTCCACACGGACCACATGGAACTCTAATCTCCTTCTCCCACAAGGAATTGGAAGGAGTTGCACCCTCATGTTGACGTACTAGTCGCCAACACACTCTCCTGCACCAATCACTTTCTGTAGTTGTCTTTCCCTTGCTGTGCCTCCCTTATCGGGTAGCACATGCTCGGGCTCTCTCTTGGTTACCAAAACCAGAGAGAACGACAACTTTGCAGAGCAACTGGTTTGCACTGAGTTGCGTTCTGAGAAGCCCCCAATACCCCTATATATATAGGAGGGTCATGGGACAGGGTTCTCCATCCTAGGCAATGCGGGACTAAAAGCAGGAGTAGAAGGGTTCGAGATTTTCCACAAAAACAACCAAGTTTCATCCTGAACCGATCGTTTCACAACTGAAACGGTCAGTTGGGGACCTGAGCCGGTCGGTTGACACTCAACCGATCGGTTGGGACTCCTCAACCGATCTGTTCACTTTCTGAACCGGTCAGTTCGTGGTCCTAGTTGGTTCCCGATTGACTTTCCTTCTTTTGTTTCTAATTGGTATCAAATACCAATCCTTTTTCCAATCGTATTGGACAAGTAAAGCAAAAAGAATTTTCTCACCAATCTTTCTTTCCCAACTTGCTCGGTTCGACCAATTGAACTGATCGGTTCAACACATGAACCGGTGATCTCACCTGTCCATGAGCCGATCGACTCACAACTTGAGCTGATCGGTTCACCAAGCTCAGCCGATCGGTTCATCTCATGAGCTGTTCGGTTGGGAGTGCAGATTGTGCAGAATCAGTCAATTGTGATTTCAATCAATTCGATACTCCAATCAATGTGTCCAACACCTTGAACACTATGATTTTGAGCTATCAATTAACTGAGTGTTTAATTGAACTACTAAACTCCTTTAGTAATCAATCTAAATATTGTTTGTGGACAAAACTCCTCTTCCAGGTTAAATCCTATGTGTGTGACCCTGCAGGTCCTTTTCACGTTGGCAGTGAAAGTCCATAACATTTATGACTTCACAAGCAAAGAGCGGTGCCTAGTCACACATCAGTGCTACCCAAGTGAAATAAAAAGTTGGAGAACAACTTTCAATCCTACAATCTGTGAATGGTGTTACAGTGAATGTATAATTCCTTTGTCACTGATATCCCAAATGAACTCGAGGCATGGAACAGTCATCCTGTCAACGTTCATTCACTTTCTTGATCTCAGAGTAGATTGGAAGAGATATGTATGACATCAATATCACATACTGATTCACACATGCGTGCACGCCTTTCTCAATCCTACTCATCAAGTGGCCATGGATATCAAACTCCCTCAGGAGAGACAAATCCCATATCTATCACTCACCCCTCAAAAGTCCCATGTGTCAAAGCCACCCAATCATCACCTTTATAACAACCCATGTTTCAGGACTGCGTTTGATGATGTCAAAGTGTGCCCAACGACATGTGTTGAGTGTAGTGATTTCAGTTCTAAGAATCACACTCACCACCATCACTGTGAGTACTGACTGTGACTACCATGTCATGGTTCCATGTGTCAAACTCACAGTGGGTTTGTCTGGTACACTTGTTCTCTAACAAGTACCTATGTGTTTGGTTTGATATCTCTATATCATGACTAATGAGATTCTGTCATCAACCAACACCACAATCTAGTCTTGTGTGTCATTGCTGTCTATCTACCTTCCACAATGACATCCGACTAGGGACATAATCAAGAATGTACAAACTCTTAGCATCTGTATGATCTCATCGTTCAGGTCCTCAACCTGAAAGCATACGTCATTGAGTATTGTCATTCTCTAGACATTCAATCTGTTCTATCACTATCTCATATGACTGAACCAGAAAGAATTGGAAGCTTGCCTTTGGTGTTTATCAAATCAATCTTAATGTATCCCATCAATCATCCCATGATTGGCTCTCAGGGCATACATACCAACAGACTCCCACTTGCACTGCGAGCCAATCACCCTTGAATCATATTCATAGTGATCTTCAAACATGTCCCACATGTTACTGTGCTCTTAGTGAGAACATAGTGAGTTATGGCAACACCTTACCAAATTCAGTATAAATTGCATGTCTCTCATCTCTTCACTATACGTCATACGTATGAGATGGAGTTGCCATAATATGTGATCTAGTATTCCTTTGCTAACTTTTAGCCACATTGCATGATCAAGGATTCCATACTTGTCATCAATGATCGGAATATCTATAAGTTCATCTCATGAACTTCCAGATCCATATAGTATCCACCTCTGTTCTCTAACACATAGATACTCGACATTTCCTTTTAAATGGTTTTATTGGAACACTTCCAATTATCAACAAACTTTCACTTTTATATATCATATATATATTTTGCGATTAATTTTCTGTCCTTTCGGAAGTTCGCATCAATGTAACTCTTTACATTGAACTCTTCCTTTTTCTCCATAGAACTATTACTTCCCAAGTACTTATCAAGTTCTCATGGTATTCCAGTAACTCTTACTGGAAGTAGACAGACATCCACTCCTCATGTCCCACATACGAGTTTTCAGGATGAGCACATCATATTTCCATGTCATACATACAGGATGATGAATGCATTTTGTTCTTGCCATGTAAGATAATGGGAAGATTACATACATGATAGATCCAAATCTATTCTTAGTGTTCCCATTCTTCATAAGAATTGGACACTTGGCCTTGGGATACTAACTCCATGTAATATGGACATGTTTTCTCCCACTGAATCTGTGTACACTGAACCCTTCAGTACAGATCGCCAATGTATGCTCTCTCTTTTCCAGGTCAAGAGGTTTTCGAGAACTATCTCTATAGATCTCTATTCCTATCACATAGGAAACATCTCTATCTTCCTTAAAGATAATTTCCACTTTTGGATTTCCATTCTAGAACATCTCCATTTCACATCAACATGTGGAATGTGAACACACTCCCACTAAATCACAGATCCCTTTTCTATCTTTGACATATCAGTCAAACCCTTTGACTTTATTATCAAAGTAAAGATCCAATTCTGAGTTGCTTGTACTCAATCAATCACATTGATTAGTCCATTGTTACTTATAGACTTCATTTGCATTAGTGGATTCATAAACCTTTTAGGTTGTGTCACGTACACATCCTTGTTTTATTCCTCATAGGAATGCGGTTTTAGTATCCATATGCCAAATGTCTTTAGTCATTAAGTTGCAATCAACAAGCATCATCCTTCGCAAATGTTATCCATGTGTCTTAACACTTTAAGACTCATTTGCACTTATGGATTTCCATCCAATGGGTGCTACCATCAAGGTCATACCTTATGGTTCACATGGAAGTCATTTAGGATGAGATGGTAATAAACCATAACTCAAAATTTGATTCCACATATTCATCTAGATAGTTGACTCATCATATGAACAACTCATCATATAGATAATTGAGGTGTATATATCAAGGATATAAGAACTCACAACTCCTTGTGATTCTTAATGTCCTTTATTAGTGTGGGGTGTTCTTATTAAGAAGAATTTAGTATTTGATAATCATTCTCTAACTCCTTAGAGTATGATTCCTTCTTGATTTAGACATCACCATGCCTTAATCATGAGTTCACTATGATACACTATCATAATCACTCATAAGGATCTCAAACATTTGGTCTAAGTATTTCATTCTTTGATCCCATCAAGAATTAACACTTTACCAAATTCGTACTTCATCTATGATATCCTTGAACATTTCAAGATATTCATATTGGTATTTCTTTAAACACCATTTGAAGTATTAGCATTTGTTCCAATAGGTATGTAAATACATCACATGTATTATACCTAATAGGATAATCATTCTCCCACTACCATTAGTGAAGATTTATCAATCATGTCCAAGAGATTCATGTCTCTTACTGGTTCTCTAACCAAAAGAGTCTAGATTTATCCATCATATGGAAACTAGTAATGAATTTCTCATGATTGATGCTAATTTGATTGTTTGAGTTATCAATAACTTTAGGTATCATTTTATCTTATGCATATCAAATACCACAAGATAAACAAGGCATTGCCATAAAGATCATATCTTAAAAGATTGAAACATCAACTTTATTAATTGCCATCATTGTCATACAATATGCAAAAATAAAGTGTTTCTATCTATTGGCAAATATGAAATAGCAGTTCATAACTGTATTACATGCCTTTTAGGCTAAAAATAAACTAAAGTACTCCTATCTATGGCGGCAACACTTGCCCTATTTATTGAGTGCTTTACACTTTACATTTTGGTATCATATTCCTCAAAAGTGTTACAAGTTTACTTTCATGACACCTTTAAGTAGAGACGTCTGTTGCCTCCTTCTTCTTTTGTTCTTTCAGATAGAGAGGACAATTCCTTTTCCAATGTCCTGCCTTTTGACAATGGTGGCAATTTCCTTTCTTGGTCACGCCTCCCTTGGCTTTGAGAGCTAAAGTCGTCTTGGGCTCCTAGTTAGCATCAGAACCTTTCTTAGCTTTGCCCTTGCCCTTGCGCTTGGACTTGCCTTTCTTGCTCGTGATCACCATCACAGACTTAGGATTGTCCTTCTTCATCTATGTCTCAGCTATCCTCAACATGCCCAACAACTCTGACAGTGGTCTATCAAAGTTGTTCATGTTGTAGTTCATCACAAACTGACTGTAAGATTCTGGCAACGATTGCAGTATCAGGTCAGTAGCCAACTCTTGGCTCAGTGGAAATCCCAATCTTTGCAGGTTCTCCACATACCCAATCATCTTGAGTGTGTGAGGACCAACTGGATCTCCTTCTGTCATGACACACTTGAACAGTGCCCTTGAGACATAGTATCTCTCTTGCCGTGCCTGATCTTCATACAGGTTCCTGAGATGCTGAATCATCTCAATGACACCCATATTCTCATGTTGTCTCTACAACTCATGGTTCATTGAGCACAACATCAAGCACTTTGCATCAATGGCATCATCAGAATGCTTCTTGTAAGCATCCCTTTCTATCTTTGGTGCATTAGGAGCCGGTTCCTCTAGAATTGGAGTATCCAGGACATAGAGCTTTCGCTCTTGAGTGAGAAAAATTATCAATGTCCTATACCAGTCGTGGAAGTTTGTCCCATTTATTCTATCCTTTTCAAGGACCGATCACAAAGAGAAGTGATTGTTGTTTGTTGTCATTTTCACTACAAAAGGAAATATGCAATTTTAGTCCAAAACTCATTTTTGACTTATTTGATTGATTTGAAAAGTTGACGATATAATTAGGCCTTTAATTAATTATCGCTCCCACTATTTTAGTTCAAATTGATAGCCTTCACCATCAATTCAGAACATTGCAGCGTACAACCTTCTAGTGGGCAAGATCCTGAAATCCTCTAAGTCATGGACCAGCTAGGGCTGTCACCCACAACTTAGATCTCTCAGGTGGGCAACTCTTGCCAATTGCATCATATGCAACTCTTGATAATATGTCATATGCAACTCCTTGCCATGAGCATCTCCATGCCTCAAGGTGCTAGATCCTATCTAGGTCACCTTGTTAAGTCTGACCCAAAGCCAACACGATGAATATGCACCCTTCTTGGGCAGACCCACACATTCATCCTTCAAGCTTCCACGAGATAGACGGTGCACCACACTTGGTCGATCAAGCTTTTCACGTGTGTCGCATTTGGAAGGCATCTAAAACTTAATATTTAATGAGGGATTTGGTTTTTATATACATATACATATTCAATCACCACAAAATATAGTACGTATCATATACATGCTATATCCCACAGAAAACATGCAAAATGATAAAAGCGATGATTATGGCCATCCTAATGTGATTCCTCGAGCCAAGAGGAATCACAGTCATCTAGTTCTACATCACATGCAACTTGTACAAGATGAACTCTGTGCTTTGCCTTCTGAGTTGATCAACTCATCATATGAATGATCTTCTCTCTCTCTGGCTGGTCGTCTGGGTTCCACCAGCCGATCGGCTGGCTCCTCCAACCGATCGGTTTGCCTGGTCGTCGTGCATCTCCTTCTGGCCGCCACCCACTCGTCTCGCTCCTCGAACCGGGCATCAACCGATCGGTTCACTCCCTGAACCGATCGTCTGGAACGTCAACCGATCGGTTCACTCCTTGAACCGATCATCTCAGTTGTCATCTGGATGTCCACTGTTCTTCGACATAACACGAAATAAAATTCTATCCTATTTTACATTGTAAAAAAAGAAACCCCGAGTTACATTTGGGGGGAGCAAAGATAGGAAAGAAATCTCGAATTATTTCGAGTTACATCAGGAATAGGAGAAGGAAGATAGGTGCGCAGACCGAGATGCAAGCAACCACATTCAACCACACACAGATAGGGTTTATTGGCCATAACCACGCTAAACATCCACCACAAAACTCGTTTAAGGACAACGCGTATCGAGTGCATTAATAATACATATCATATATGTAAATTGGGATTTGTGGATTTAGGATTAGACATGCATAAAGCCAATTTTATTCGTATCGTATGCAATAAATAAAGGTGACAAACCAAAATCGATCATATCGATAATCCTAAAGTATAGAGCAGTTGACGTGGCTCTGATACCACTGTTGGGTTTTGGGGAAGACAGAGAAGGCAGCGGAAACAAAAATTTCTTCTCCCCAAACCCAGAACAAGGAAACACGTCAACGTCTATACAATAGGAAAGGATGGTTTGTGGAATCATACCTTGTCCCGAGGCTTGCTCAGAGACAATACCTCAGAGCCAGTGTGGTCTTCGCCTCCGGTCTTGGACGGTGTCTGTGCAGCTCCCGGTCGCACTGGGACTGACGACTCCTGATCTCACCGGACTGTCAGGATTGACAGCTGTCCTCCGAGCGACAGAAATCTCCCGCCTATGAAGTAGTCCACACAGACCACCTGGAACTCCAATCTCCTTGTCCCACAAGGAATTGGAAGGAGTCACACCCTCCTGTTGACGTACTAGTCGCCAATACACTCTCCTGCACCAATCACTTTCTGTAGTTGTCTTTCCCTTATTGTGCCTCCCTTATCGGGTAGCACTTGCTCGGGCTCTCTCTTAGTTACCAAAACCAGAGAGAACGACAACTTTGCAGAGCAACTGGTTTGCACTGAGTTGTGTTCTGAGAAGCCCCCAATACCCCTATATATATAGGAGGGTCATGGGACAGGGTTCTCCATCCCGGGCAATGTGGGACTAAAAGAAGGAGTAGAAGGGTTTGAGATTTTCCACAAAAACAACCAAGTCGCAACCTGAACCGATCGTTTCACAACTGAAACGGTCGGTTGGGGACCTGAGCCGGTCGGTTGACACTCAACCGATTGGTTGGGACACCTCAACCGATCGGTTCACTTTCTGAACCGGTCAGTTCGTGGTCCTGGTCGGTTCCTGATTGACTTTCCTTCTTTTGTTTCTAATTAGTATCAAATACCAATCCTTTTTCCAATCGTATTGGACAAGTAAAACAAAAAGAATTTTCTCACCAATCTTTCTTTCCCAACTTGCTCGGTTCGACTAGTTGAACCGATCAGTTCAACACTTGAACCGGTCATCTCACCTGTCCATGAGCCGATCGACTCACAACCTGAGCCGATCGGTTCACCAAGCTCAGTCGATCGGTTCATCTCATGAGCTGATCGGTTGGGAGTGCAGATTGTGCAGAATTAGTCAATTGCGATTTCAATCAATCCGATACTCCAATCAATGTGTCCAACACCTTGAACGCTATGATTTTGAGCTATCAATTAATTGAGTGTTTAATTGAACTACTAAACTCCTTTAGTAATCAATCTAAATATTGTTTGTGGACAAAACTCCTCTTCCAGGTTAAATCCTATGTGTGTGACCCTACAGGTCCTTTTCACGTTGGCAGTGAAAGTCCATAACATTTATGACTTCACAAGAAAAGAGCGGTGCCTAGTCACACATCAGTGCTACCCAAGTGAAATAGAAAGTTGGAGAACAACTTTCAATCCTACAATCCGTGAATGGTGTTACAGTGAATGTATAATTCCTTTGTCACTGATATCCCGAATGAACTCGAGGCATGGAACAGTCATCCTCTCAATGTTCATTCACTTTCTTGATCTCAGAGTAGATTGGAAGAGATATGTATGACATCAATATCGCATACTAATTCACACATGCGTGCACACCTTTCTCAATCCTACTCATCAAGTGGCCATGGATATCAAACTCCCTCAGGAGGGACAAATCCCATATCTATCACTCACCCCTCAAAAGCCCCATGTGTCAAAGCCACCCAATCATCACCTTTATAACAACCCATGTTTCAGGACTGCGTTTGATGATTTCAAAGTGTGCCCAACGACATGTGTTGAGTGCAGTGATTTCAGGTCTAAGAATCACACTCACCACCATCACTGTGAGTACTGACTGTGACTACCATGTCATGGTTCCATGTGTCAAACTCACAGTGGGTCTGTCTGGTACACTTGTTCTCTAACAGGTACCTATGTGTTTGGTTTGATATCTCTATATCATGACTAATGAGATTCTGTCATCAACCAACACCACAATCTAGTCTTGTGTGTCATTGTTGTCTATCTACCTTCCACAATGACATCCAACTAGGGACATACTCAAGAATGTACAAACTCTTAGCATTCGTATGATCTCATCGTTCAGGTCCTCAACCTGAAAGCATACGTCATTGAGTACTATCATTCTCTAGACATTCAATCCGTTCTATCATTATCTCATATGACTGAACCAGAAAGAATTGGAAGCTTTCCTTTAGTGTTTATCAAATCAATCTTAAAGTATCCCATCAATCATCCCATGATTGGTTCTCAGGGCATACATACCAACAGTCTATGTATCACTTATGAAGGGACATATCAAGTGATGGAAAGCAAAGTATACATGCTGAAAGGGCTGCTTGAGAACTTCAAGATGGGAAAGGAGGAGAGTATAGCTAACATGTACTCAAGGCTCAACACCATTGTGAATGGTCTTGCTATTCTAGGACATCCTATGTCTAGTGGAGAGATCAACTCAAAGATCCTTAGAACTCTCTCCAAGAGATGGGAACCCAAGGTGACTTCCATTGAAGAAGCAAGGTCTCTTAGGGATATTCCTATTGAAGAGCTCATTGGAAATCAACAAGCACATGAAGCCACACTTGACAAGAGGGAGGAAGTAGAAAGACAAGAGAAGAAAGAGCTAAAGAGAATGAAGAAGGTTGAAATGAAGGCTCAAATTGAAGCTATCATGCAACAAGTCTCTCCATCCTCTCAAGTTAAAGAAGATGCCATGTAGTCCAAGGGTAAACTCTACAAAGGCAAGTCCTCCTCCATCCGGTGCTTCACATGTGGAAAGAAGGGTCACTACAAGGAAGATTGCCCACAAGGCAAAAGGACCCATCTTCACAAGAAGAATGAGAAATGGCACTCAAGCTCAAGTGGCTCCTCCAACTCAAGCTCAAGTGAAGATTCAAGTGAAGGATCAAGCTCAAGCTCTAGTGATGAAGGAGAATGCCATTTTGCTCTTATGGCATCAACAACTAAAGACTCAAGTGAGGTAAATCTAAACTCTTTAGATAAGGAATCTTTGATTGCTATTATTCATGATACTTGTGCCTCTCTTAAGTCTTCTAAAAGGAAAAGGAAAAAAGCTTGCTATAATTGTTGATAATTTGCATGTAGAACTAGATGATCTTGAGCATGCTAATTCTTGCTTGCTTGATGATAAAAATGATTGTCTTAGCCAAGTAGACTCTCTTAAACTTGAAAATGCTAGTTCGCTTGATAAGATTAGATTTCTAGAAGCTCAACCTCTCATGCCTAGTTCTAATGAAGAGCATACTTTAATTATTGATTCTCTCATGCTTGATATTGATGTTCTTAAATCTGAAAACAAGAACAAAAATTTTGTTTTGCAAGAATTAGAAACAGAAAATGCCTCCTAGCTTGCTAAAATCAATGTGCATGAATCTTGTTCTAGTTCTACTAATAGAGAGAATGATGTTTCTGCTCTTCATTATGATAGAGATTCTTATTTAACTAAAGCTCTTTTCTTAGAAAATGATATTTTGCATGATAGAGATAATATCAATCATTTGTCTTCTACTATTACCTCTCTTATGCATGATAATGATAGTTTGAGATCTTCTTTGCAAAGATTCTTAGTTGGTAAAAAGAATATTAATGACATCATACACCATACTACTAAACAAATTGGTAGACATGGCTTAGGGTATGATAGTAGTCAAGGGAACAGAAAAGATAAAGGACCTCCAATATTCCATGGAGAATCCTCTAGTTCCAAGACTATGGGCACATGCAACTATTGCAATGATTTTGGTCATTATTCTACTTGTTGTCCTTTTAGGAAAGCACCCAAGAGTAATAGGACTTGGGTTGATAAGCTAACCCCTCTAGACCCAAAAACATGATTGGGGACCATTTCATCTTTCTTCTTATAGGTACTTGCAAATGGATTGACTTGAGCTATTGAATTGCAAATTAACTTCTCAATCCACATGAAAGAAGAAAGGTGAGATGTGTATGAGCTGAAAACAAGTGGAAAAGGAATGGTAAGCAAAAAGGTAATGTTTCTCTTGCTTATAACATGTCCTAACTTGTTTTTGTCAAGTTAGTGTGCACTATACATATGGTTTTTGAGTCAAAAGTGGTATTTTGTGTTTCTCTTCACACTCTTGCTCAAAAACTATTTCTAATGCTTCTATAGTGCATTACTAACTTGCTTAGACATGTTTGGATATGGTTTGTATTTTTAGCATGCCTTTAAATATGTTTTTATGAAATATATATGCCTTTTGACAGCTGGTCTATTGGTCGAGTTTTTTCCTATTTGAAACTCGACCGATAGGCACCTATGGGTGTTGCCAACAGCTGTCATCAGTCGAGTTGTCAATGCACAGAACTCAACCGATAACACTGTGCACAGAATATACATTTGGCTTATTGAGTGAGAATTTACCTCTCAACTAGATTTTCTCAACCAATAGCCTTATTCTTTGGCACTACTTTGGTACCTTTATATATGCATATTGCCATGTTCTAAATTGTCTATCTTGCTTACAACTCTATCTCTCTAATTGCTCTAAATTGGTATATCTATATCTTGCAATTACTTGCTTTGAGTTGTTTTGCAGGTTTTGATGATGATCTCTTTGGATCTCTTGGTTGTGTATAAAAATTTCTTCCATTGTACTCTAACTTGCTACATCTATCTAGGTGTATATCTTGTTTTGATACAACCTTGAGGTTCTTAGGGGTAATCATCTTATGGTAAGTATTCATATCTAATGAGTTATATCCTTTCATGATTCTAAAATTGCAGATCTCTTTGTTTGGATATATCTCTACATCTACTCATAGCTTGCTTTATCTTGTGTATCTTTTGGTATCTCTTGCTATGATCTAGATCCTACTAGTAGTCCTAACTTGTGATATCATCTACAAGTAGTTCATATACATGTAGTTCTAACCTTGTTTATGATTGGCATATTTGCTCATCTATATGCTATGCTTGTATCTTGTCTCGTACATTCTCAAGTTTGTTCCTTGAATTTGCATATCTCTATCTTGAGTTGCTTGCATAACATTGTGATGCAGGGCACATAGAGCTACATTATATGTAGAAATTGGAGTATTTTTGGATTTTATGCAGATTTGTCTCCAGTTTCAGTTTTTGGTGCAAGAGTAGTGTTTTTCATGTAGAAACGGCCTTCTAAGCAAGACTCATTGCTTTGCAATGAGCTCTGATGGTTTTTGGTCAAATGCCATCATCTTGAGGGTCAAAATTGCGATTTGTTATTTTTCTGCAGCACCTTATCTTGCATTGTGGGTTGTTCAAGTATATGCTTTAACTTGCTTTTCTTTCTATGCTTGGACAAGCCCCTATCTGTGCTCTTCTACTCTCCTTATATGTATTTGTGTTATCTCCTATCTCTTTAACAAGTGATGTTTCTTATTTTCTTCATAACCCCACTTTTTGAAATGGCAAAGGGGGAGAAAGGTATGTCTTCTTTTGACAAAAGAGTAAGAAGGCATGTCTTACATGAAGAGGAGAAGTACGTCCATGTAAGGGGAAGAAGGTAAAATGGGAGAAGACATATATGTGTAGAACATATATGAGTAGAAGACATGGTATTCTATAAATGTTATGAAAGCTAACCATGCAGGAGAAATAGCATCAATTGAGGGGGAGTATGAGAACTCCACTAGCATCAATTGAGGGGGAGCATATGAACTCCATTCTATTGAAACCCCTAGGTTTCTCCGAAGGTATGATTTTACTTGAAAGATTTCAATACATTTATGGAATGGTTTGTCATCTTCAAAAAGAGGGAGAATGTTGACTCAAGGTCAATTAGGTCAATGTTGACTCACGTCTAACTTGACTAAACCTGTGTTTTGATGATGACTAACCATTCCACATATTGGTGTCTAATGCTTCTACTTGAGTGATTTCAGATTAGGTATAGACACACTCCAATTTCCCTAACTTGCGCATCTCAAATTGAAGAAAAGACAAGTCAAAGTCAATACAAGTGCGCGTTTTTTGTAATATGATGTAAATCCATTAGAATCATGTTGTAAATCACTTGTAATGATTGTATGACTTGTAATTAAGATTAGAAAAATATCAGGAGCACTAAGATCGAATATTAGAGCACTTTAGATGCAACTTTGAAAATCGATTACAGGCACTTTGTCGGTCGAGTTTCCAGCCTGAAAACTCGACCGATCAATCCTTAATCAATTTTCTGAAGATTGCATCGGTCGAGTTGTGTTTACACAGAACTCGACCGATCAAGTAGCTGACCATTTCAATTCCTAATGGTCGGTCGAGTTTTGTCAGGACAAACTCAACCGATCATTTGAGTATCGGCCTTGTCATTTACTTGATCGGTCGAGTTACCCTCATATAAACTCGACTGATTGCACTATACGGAAAAGTACAGAAAAGTGCTTCTAGCCGTTGTGGAGTTGCAATAAGTGAAAATATATCCGTTGCAAGCCACAAAATAGCTAGTTTTTGGCCCCAAGTGTTCCCAAAGGCTAAGAGGCATCCCCAGCTATAAATAGGACCCCTTGGGCTTCATTTCAAGGTTGAGCATTCATTGCAAACTCTATGTGAGGTTCCTATTCTGTAGTTGAGTGCTTCCTACAGCCTCCTCTCTCTCTAAGCTTAATCACGTGCTACATCCATTAGAGTGAGTAGGAAATCTATAAGAGAGCTAGTCCTACATGTATATCTTGTAAGGCTCTCACTTCCACCACCTCCCTTCTCTCTTTTCTATCATGAAGATGAAGGTTCTCTCTCTTATCCAAGAGAGGTGGAGAAAAAAAGGGAAGTCGTCCCTTGGTGAAGATCAAGGCTGAAGACTTGGAGCTAGAGTGGGTAAGCCCTTGGAGAAGGCAGAAGGCTCAAGATCAAGTGGGTAAGTCCTTGGTGGAAGCTTCTCCGAGTGAAGGTGAAGTCAAAAGCTGAAGATCCAAGAAGAGTGGGTGATCCCTGCAAGACTGAAGACTTGTGCAAGAGTGGGTAAGTCCTTGGAGAAGGCCGAAGACTCTTGCAAAGTGGGTAAGTCCTTGGTAAGGTTGAAGACTCTTTGTATTGGATAGGTAAGTCTTTTGTTTGGTCATGCATTGTATGTCTTATGAATGAATATAAGAGTGCAATAGTTTGGAAGTCCTAGAGGTTGACCTCTCTAGGCAAGTGGACTGACACACTTCTAGTTTGAAGTGTGGAACCACTCTAAATAGCTTGTCTAATTGGTGCATGTTCAATCTCTCTCTCCCTTTCTATGTATGTTTTAGTTGCACTCAAATTACCTTTTTAGCAACCTTATCTTTTTATATATCTTGAAGGTTTAATGAGTTTTTTTTAAGTACTTTCAGCTCTATTCACCCCCCCTCCTCTAGAGCATCTAATCACCCATCTAGGATCCAACACATATGTCCACAACCTAAATAAATGATTACATGTGGTACACGTCAGCACAATATTCAAGAATATTGTACTGAGTATGCCTACGTGTCTTTTATATACCTCTCATTACTAAGACTTGCATTGAGATAAAAGACGAACTTAATAGTAATAAAGAAAAAGCATATACTTGCACAAAGATGTTCATTAACAAAAGAGAACAAATATTTTAGGCACATTTTCCACAATATCATCCATACATTTACTACCTGAGAGTTGAATGCATTAAGACCTTTATGATCTACTACCAAAGATTTGGATCATTTCACAATGTGATCTACTACCAAAATAGTTGGATCACTTCCAATTACTTCACTACCAAACAGTTCAAGTACTTACTTTCTAGAACTTTACTACCAAAGAGTTGAAGTGCTTGGATATAATGCAATAGATATATTATGTTTCATGTGTTCATATCAATAAGTATGAAAAATACAACAACATATCATACAAGAACAATCATTTCATCCAGTAACATATGCCAAGTGTTTGTACACACATAATACAAGCATACTATATAATAAGCCAAGTAAGAGGTAATGGCGTACCTTGCTCAATATATCCTAAACCACATTCATCAAGTCAACCATAACTTTGGTCAAACACCTAGTTAAAACAAGATCACATACTATCATCAGATTCTTATCATCTTAACCCTAATCGATGTCCATTAGGGTTTAGCTTAGTCATTAGGATATTCCCATAATTACTTGTATTCTTGTCTTGGAATCATCTTATGGAATTCCTATTCTAGATTATGGTTCATGAGTCAATAAAAATGTTTCACATTACTTTGTGCACATATTAGTCTTTAGTTACATGCATTAGTCAAATTAGGGTTACAACCCATGTATTAAGAGTCATCTTCATATAACCTAAATTCTATGCATGTAACTAATCTCACAGTTTCATATTAACTTCAAGTTACTGATATAAGCTTACTCTGCAATTTTTAGGGTTACTTGAGAATCTTTGCAATTATTTCACTTTAATTAGGATTAATAGCCCTAATTAGCCATACAGAGCAAATTATGTGATTTATTGCATCAAAATCATAATTACTGACAGCAAATGGATTACAAACATGATTATGGATTCACTGACATGTTATCAAAATTTTAGGCCATCGCTTGATATTTATTATTCATCACATGAGTATAATACATCTTGCATGGTATCACTGTGGTTTAAGCATAAAAAGACTGATATGATGGTTCCATGTTATTCTACGCATTTTTCTATGAATTTTGGTATATTATTTGTATTTTTTATAATTGAGATATTTACTATGAATTATTAAAGATCTCAAAATTTCTGAGATAATTACCTTTTTTCGGCCAATCTGGAGCTACCACATGTCTAGGAAGGGGGCATGACCCTCTATTTTTCTCTATTGTAGTCTAGCTGGTTCAGGTTCACTGGGTTAGACCTAGTTCACTTGGTTGATTGGGAGTCAGACCCGGTCCACTCCCCTTTTCCTTCTCATGCTCGCACAATGCCCGCGTGTGTCTTCTATGTCAGAACGGCCGACGTGGCTATGAGCTCTGATGAGTAATCGAGCGGTGCCTCCTCATCCTTGCCAACTTATATGGCTTCCAACATCTTTGATTAACCTCCCTCCATACCGCCGACCTCTCAGCTTGCTGTTGGGGTCCTACTCATAGACTTGATTAGCTCGCCGATGTTTGTTCCTGATGAGGCAAAGAAAAAGGGGGAAACCACCCCATATCATCCTTGTGTAATATGGAAGGCACTAAAACAACCTTTGAGCCTCTGTGAACTCAACTGTAGTCGTTGTTCTTAGTGAGAAGCATGCCGCACCTATCTGTTGTTGTGAAATATGATATAGAGAAGGCAACAAAATTTAAAAGTTTATTACCATATTGCCATAAAAAATAGATCGTATCAATAACTATCATGAAGGAAGGATAGTTTATGGGATATACATGGTCCTAGAGTAAGTCCAGTGACAATCCTTGTCGTTCTAGATGCACAAATTTGAATCCTCATTTCACCAGGAAACGTCATACTACTGCGCCTCAATGGTCTGCACCACGGACTATAGCCACAATATCGTCTTCTTCAGGAGCTCCAGTTGTCACGGATTGTTGGTTGACATTGTCCTCCAAGCGGAAAACAATAGCTTCCCACCTCTATGGTGGTCGAAACGGACCCCCTAGAACTCATGTGATCCTGTAGGACCAGACACGAAGGAGTTGTCCCTTCCGTTAGTGTACTAGTCACCAATTTTCTCTCCCACAACGACAACTCTTAGTTGTTCTCTCCCATGGCTCTCCCTCCCTAGTCGAGTAGGACTTGCTTGGGCTCTCGTTGTTACCACAACCAAAGAGGAAAACAATTGTCAAAGGAACTGATTCTCAGTTGTCTGTGTTGTATTTGTACTCAGGGAAGCCCCCAGTACCCTTCTATATATAGGAGGGGTTAGGTTCAGGGTTCTCAGTCCCCAACTAATGTAGGACTAAAGCAGGAGTGGAAAGGACAAGTAGATCTTGAATTTTCACAACTTTTCTAAAAGTTTCACAACCTGCATGAGACAAAACGGTCGTCTTTCCAAGTGAGATGGTTGTATCACACGCGAGATGGTCCTTTCGTGCTTTTCCAGTCAGATATGAATTGTCAAATCATTTCCTATATCATACATTAATTTACTTGCACCCCAAGTATGTGCAATTGAAACAAGTTCGATAAAACACCAGAACTCTCATTTATCCCAACATGTCATCTTACACAAGCAAGATGCCCATATCACTCACCCTGATGGCCTTCTAGTGAGTTTGAGTTGAGCCGATCGGTTTAATATCTTGAACAGGTCGGTTCGTAGGGCAAAGCTAAGCCAATTCAATTTTTGATTTTCTTGACAACTTAAATGGTTGTCTCAACACTTGAGATTCTCGTCTGGCTTCCTAAACGGCCGTCTCACCCTATGAGATGGTTGTTTGGTAGTTCAGTCAGCCAATTTGTCAATCTATTGTGTGAATTGAGTACCTAAACACTTAACTACTTAATTCAATTATCATTCAAGATCAAACTCCTCTTCTAGATGAGTTCCTATGTGTGTGACCCTATAGGTCCCATATCACGTTTGTAGTGAACGTCCATAACAATTTATGACATCACAAGACAAGAGTGGTGCCTACAAGTAAATGGAAAAGTTGGGGAACAACTTCAACCTACAATCTGTGTATGGTATTGTAGTTTTTGTATAGTTCCTTTGTCACTGATGTGCATATTGAACTAGAGGCATGGAGCAGTCACCCTCTTTATTATTCAATCTTATTTCTTGAACCTAGAGCAAACTGTCTGAGATATATGTAAGCTCAATATCACATATTGACTCACATCCGCATGACCATGCTTTACTCAGTCTCATGTATCAAGAGGCCTAGGACATCACACTCTAGTAGGAGGGACAAATCCCATGTCTATCAGTCACAGTCATTCCCCATGTGTCAAAGCCACCCAATCAAAATAGTTATTGCAGCCCATGTTTCAAGACTGTATTTGATGATGTCAAAGTGTACCCAACAACATGTGTTGAATGTAGTGATTTAAGGTCTAAGAACCGCAACCACTACCATCACTATGAGAGCTGACTATGACTTCCATGTATCAGTCTCACAGTGGGTCTGTCTGATACATTGTTCTATAACATGTATCTGTGTGATTGGTTTGTTATCGCCATATCATCACCAATGAGACTAAGTCATCAACCAACTCACACTCTGATCTTATGTGTTATTCTTGTCTATGAACCTTCCATAATAACAACCGGTCAGGGACATAATCAGAATGTAAATATGTACTCTTGACATACGTATGATCTCATTTCTTCCAAGTCACATACTTGAAGACATACGTCATTGAGTAATATTATTCTCTAGACATTTATAATGTTACATGATTATCTCAACTGAATTAAACAAAATAAATTGGAAGCTTGCCTTTTATTAATAATCAAATTATTTTTACATGATATGCCCTTACAATCATCACATGACTGGCTCTCTGGGCACACATAACCAACATCTGTGAGTTTCACCTTCAATTTCGACTAAGATCCACCTCGTCAGCAATGGAAAGCACCATGGTAGCTCACATAAACAATGGGAATGAACTCCCCTCAACTCAAGCTTCGTTTTCTCTTCTTTTTACTCCCTCTGAAACCCTCAAATCTCATATGCACCCTCTTTCCATGGCCTAATCTCCGTAGTGGAGATGTAACATGTGATGGTGGCTCATTCTCTCTACTGGAGTAGCCTCACATCTGGTTTAAAAGGTCTTCTCACTCCTCTAGACAAGAAAAACACAACTCACCTCCCCCTCAAGCCACAACCATGACGTGTTGTGGAGGGGACGATCACAAGGCTAACTACTCCACTACCTTGCTCTAACTGCAAGGTAGGAGACAACATGTCAACCCTCGATCTAGCATCCTAGGATCTGGATCACCTGCCACTCAAGACAATTCATGGCTCCTCTTATGATTACTTGCGACCACTTGATTTGGAATCCAAGGCTCACAAGAGGCCACACAGCCTATCACTTAGATAGGGGCACGTGACACGACCAACCTAGGGAAAGAATATTAAACTTTGGTCCATCAAACACCAAATAATGCACATCATTTCACAAACTTCATACCTAAATAACTTCTTCTAGGATACTCCAATTGCCACCAAATTTTAACCATATCTTTATCCTACCTCAAGGTACAACCCATTCAATTTTGGTGCCAAAAATAAACGATTTGACCCTTCAATTAAATACTTCTAAAAGGTATAAATTTAAGGATCTTAATCATGATATCAATATCATTTGACATCCAAACTTTGACAAAACACTTGGGACTCTAAAAAAAATCAACATGCACGAATTTACTTATGTCATTGGGTATTTAAGGATTCCAAAATTCCACTCCATCACAAGAAGAGTGGTGTTGCCTACCCCGTGACACTCAGTAAAGAAGTACCAGTCCCTAACCCTAAAAAAGATGAAACAACATGTGTTGCACAACAATATTAACAAGCCACTGCTAGAAGAGCAAGGAGGAGGCAAGGTTTTGGTTTCACCTCTCAGTGATACCACACATAGAGACACAAATCTGGTGGAAATCCCATAATGTTTTACCCAAGTAAACGAGAGAGGTGTTGGGTGTGGGTGGATGGAGGCTACGAGCACAATGATGCTATGTTCTTTGTCTGTGTGAGATGGAGATGAGAGATTAACGGGGAGACCATTTGTTACATCACACCAAGGGAGGGATCTGGAACCCCTAGTTGTGACCAATAACCAACTAAGAAGAGGATTCCAATTGTTGTGGAACTAGAGGGTAGGGTTACCCGAGTGCAAGGATTTATGGATCATCTAGAGAAAGTCGTTGGTGCAAAGATGCATGAAACCAGTTTAGTCATGCCCTAAACAAAGAAGAGAAGGGAGAAAGATGCAACATGATCCATGTTGGCAAGTTTATAGATATCAAGGATGATAAAAGAACAAGAAATGGGAAGAAAAGAAAATAGATAAATAGTTGGATTATGGATATTAAAATCTAGAAACCAACAAATTGAATTGCTTGAAGAGTTAACTTTGCAAAATTGTATCTTTTTATATAGAAGTAAGGTATCTATAAGAAGATGTTGAAATGAAGATTCTTATAAAATGGATAAATTGAGCATATTTTGATGTACAATAGTTAAAATTATTTTATGAAAGGAAATAGATATGTCACTTTGTCGTTGTATAATAGAATGTGATAGAAATGCCAAGATTTGGTAAAACAAGGTTGCATGATCTTATATTGAGGATTAGAAAACATATACAAGGCATGTTCTTCACAGATTGATGTAAATTATTTATGTTCAGTTTAAATAATTATGGGTAATATGGTAAATAGAGAAATCAAAGAATAATGTAAATTAAGAAAAATAATCTGAAATTTTAATTTCGAGTTACAAATACTCTTAAATTTGTGTTACTTTCAAGTTTATATGATGTTTGATATATATAAATATATATATATATATTAACCGATGGATTATTGAACCAAGAATATTAATAGTGATATAAATATTTTATAATGAAATATGTTTTGAAGATCCCTGATCGTGTGGGATTTTATTAGAAGATGGGGTGTTGGTAATGACATTAAAGGGAAACCAACATGTAAGACCGATAGAGTCCATTTGCAAAACCTAGGGGTTTCTATATATTGTTTCTATATATGTATCATATTTTTATTAGGATATCTAAGGTTAAGAAAGACATGGATGCATAATAGGGTTTCTTTCCATCCCAGGTAAGTGGTCCATATCAATTGAGGAAAAAAGTACTATGACCATGCTTCGTTATATGTATCTAAATAAAATTATGAAAACGTATGTTGTTTATTTCATGATATAAAAGTAATAGTCAATATTGATCTTGTTTTTAAAATTAAGATGTTAAAATAAAATATTTCATTTTCTTACTTTTTCAAGATTCATATAATATCACTTGCATGTTTAAGATAAAAAGTAAATATTTATCATTATTTTAATCAAAGATAATGAAAGAAACCTTTTATAAGATCCTTGTCTTGGGCTTCATTATATATAGAGCAATTCAATGCAAGTAAGGGGCATCATGTCAAACACAACTCTTTGGTACAATTACAATATGCAATTTGGTTTAGATACAAGAGGCAATTTGGTGAAAACTTGAGTATTCTTATATAAGTCAGGTAAGAGATAAAGATAAAAGTAACTTTTGGTTTTTTGAAGGTTAAATTTCATAAGTTTATAGTCTTTCATTATTTCAATCATTTTCAAAAAAGTAATTATTTTCTCCTATTATGTTAGAAGATTATAATGTTACTCAATTCCACTTACACTAACCGACGTCCTATTTTTTCATGGATGGGGATGAGATGTATGTATGTGTGTATCTATAGAATGACAAGATAATGACTTTAATCAAGGATTTTGGAGGCTTGTTCTTGTGGCATGCTACTATACAATTAGGAAATGACACCTAAATTCATGCATTCTTGTTAATAATCTTATTTCAAATCATATGTATGTTGAGGTTCATATTTAAGAATAATACTAAGAATACATTCAATTATTCTTTAATGGTTTCGACTTATTTTGAATAATGATTTACAATCTTTTTGATGCTCCTAATATGATGTGAATAGAATGATGCTTCCACTTATTTATATGTTAAATGAAAAAGTGGGGTGTAACAAATTAAAATTCTAGCAATAATATTGTTTGCCACCCAATAAGTTCTCACGTTCTTCTGCCCAAGATGATGAGGTTGAAGAATTAGATTACTAATTATTTCTTGGTGAATAAGTAAAGATTGAATATATTAGAAAAAAAATGTATGAGGTTTAGCCTTTTTCATGGAAAGGAAACCTAAGATATGTAATAGATTATGTGTCTAGCTTCTTTACACTTTGCATGTTTAACTCTATATATATCTATAGAATGATCTCTCTCTTTCCACATGGCATGGGAAACAAGATGATCGAGTATTTTAGGGGGAATGATATGAGCATGAAAATATATTTATGATTCTTGTCTTACTCTTCCATGTGTATGTGGCATGGGACATGTGCACTAGTGAAGTGTTAAGATAAGAAACATATGACATGTCATCTTCAAATATATATGACACTTGTGTATATTTGAAGATGCCAAAAAAAGAGTTGACATTGAGAGTTTGAGGTAGGTGGTAACATTGACCAAATTTTTTACTTATCGTAACCCTATAATACACACCAACATCAAATTTGCCAATGTAGATGAGTAAGTTGAATATCAAGATAGATCTAGAACCCTATGGTGGGTAGTTCGGTCTAGCTGAATCAAATTTTGAGACCAAAATTTCCAGTAGGTGGGTATTGTTGTCACACCCCAAATTTTTAAACCTAGTTAAGTAATTGATAATGAAATTGATTAAACCTTAAGAGGTTGATGTCTATATTCATGGACCAAGTATAATGACTTTTTCCTAATTTTGAGACCAATTTAATGTTAGTAATTTTAACGTCCCAGGTTTCATGTCTCAGATAAAGTGATCTTAAAATGAAGTATTGGACTACACATATAACCAAGGTGCACCTCTGTTTCAGGGAGCCCATCACTAAAGAACTCTATGGTTAAGAGTGCTCACGCCAACTAGTACGAGGTTGGGTGACCAATCATGAAGTTTGTTTTGGCTTACATGTGAGTCAGAAAAAAGGGTGTTGTTAAGTCTAGTGGTGGTCTATGAGGCCAGTATTCATTCCTGAAACTCTACTAGAGCCTTGGGAAGTGGGCTTGAGTGTTGAAAATGGTATCAACATCATAACCCATCTAGTAGGTGGGACCCACATGGGCACGTGGCATTCTAGTCTTGAGTTGTGCGGTCGAGGCATATTGGAAAGGGATGTCCATGGTGATGTAGCTACCCTTGCAGTGGTATTTCATGTTTGAGATTTAGGTGTCCATGGGCTATTTTGGGACTACACTGAAATGGGGAAATTTATGAGGCCATATAATTGGGCCTTGACGAGGAAATCAAGAGTCTAAGTTGGGGAGGTTGTAACGTTCTATGATTTCAGGCGTTGGATAAAATGATATAAAAAGGAATGATTAGACTATCCATATAACTAAGGTGCACCTCCTTCTCAGGGAGCCCATCACTAAAGGACTATGTGGTTAAGCATTCTCATCCTACAATAGTACTAGGTTTCATGATCATTCAAGAAGTTTATCTTGGCTTGCGCGTGAGTGAGGAAAAAGTGTGCAATTAAGGCTAGTGGTGGTTTGTGGGGCCAGTCCTCATTCCTAAAACTCTATTAAAGCCTTGGGTAGTGGGCCCGAGTGTTACATGAACCCTAGAGGTGAATGTGCAATCTACCAGTTTATGATGCTTGCTTGTTCCTATAAAATATAGGTTGATTGGCATGTTGATGATAAGATTCCACTTAATTTGATGACATTTGGATGAATAAGAAAAAAATACAACACATGTGATTATTTTTCAAAATTCCATAAATTGAGGTACTTGGATAGGTGAATGAGTGAGATTATTTATTGATATATATATTATAGGATATATAATAGTTATGTATTAAATTTGCTGAAATTATTAGCATAATTGATGATTCTGTTATATGATTTTGGTATTTACTCTAATATGATTTGGTGAAGTTTCTATAAGAATTGATGATTTGGTTTGATAATTTAGGGAATCGTACCAATATGATTTTTCACCTCACAATAAGTGATTCTTGACAATCTATTGGGAACTTTAGAGGAATATTTAACATGATTTTTAGGGAAAATATATTATTTTTATTTAGGATTTTTGTGTTAAATTAAGTTTTAATGATTGATTCCATAATTATTTGTCACTACATTAGAATTGAGTTTATTTCTATATAGAAGCCGCTTCATGATATTTGGGATATTTTGATTATTCAAACCAATCAAGGAATGCAACCCTATTTTTGGATTGTTATCATTACAAAAACTTAATCAAATTTCTTTATAAGAACTTGATTGTCACATGTGTCT